>JANHFM010003106.1:94486-121439 GCA_032468115.1 Grayia smithii
AGTACCCGGCGTATAAGACGATCCCCCACTTATCTGAAGATTTTAATGGGTTAAAAAGTCGTCTTATACGCCGGAATTTACGGTAACATCGTATACTAACATAGTACATTCAGCATTGCAGCACTTCAGCTGTCATACTATTTTACGTTATTAAAGTAGCTTAGTTACTAATTAGCTCAAGTACTTATGGTAGACCTGTGAATGTATCATTATATAATAAGAGGACAAGTAGGTGTGCCTAGCATGTCTTTAAACACTACAATTGAGACTATCTGTATTTTTCCAACAGATACCAATGGGTCTGATAACTCTATCCCAATGGCATATCTTACATTAGATCATCAGTTGCAGGTAACAATTACTGTGTTATTTCATTGTCAAATTTCCTTGGATATTTATATTAATTCGTATGTGTAACTCAATCCTGATTTGAGGTCGTCATGGTTTTTTAAAAAAATAATAGAGTGCATACTTTTAATTAGTTTGCTTGGCATAGAAGCTAACTACTGACAATGTGATTCCTGTGTTAAATCAGAATTAGTGATCTGATACAATGAATTGCAGTTTTAATTTTAACACTTCCCAAGATCAGGTTGCAACATGCCAACATTGCCACAGTGCATCTCATACTCTGAACTCAACACTTAACATGGTTCATTGGAATCTGTATGGTGCTCCATTCCAGGGAAAGAACAGGAAACCTATTGTGAGAGCTGCCCATTTAAAATGCATTTCTTCAAGAATGACAAGTTCAAAAGGAAAAAATTTTGGACTTTTTGCTAGAAACAAAATGAAATGCTACTTTTGGACTTTTTGCTAGAAACCAAATGAAATGCTATATTAATAGCATATATTTGGGGAATGGACAATTAGAACTGCTTATGATTGTAGAAATAATTTTAATATTGAATGTTTATATTGAAAAAGTTATGTTTCTATTTTTTCATTATTCATTTGCATTTTCACCTCCCCTATTTTCTTTTTAATTCTTTTTTCTTGTTTTTTATATTTTATCTTTTGCAGAAAGGTTCAGACAGCAGCATGTTTGTCTACCATTACATATTATATAGATCATCTGATATTCTTTGCCTGGGACAGATATTTTTTCATTAATAAAATACTTTTATTTTGCTTGCATTTCTGGCAACAAGATATTGTCAGGGTTCCAAGTAACACCCCCATTGAAAGAAGAATCCGAGACTAGAAGTTCCTCAAAGTTCCATTTTATTAGAGATGTCATAATAGCACATCTGGGAAAACCCAAATCTGAAAGCTTCCAGATTTTCCCCACCCAAAAAAAAGTCCAATACCCTTCCCCAGCATCCATATGTCCATCACATGGTCCAATCAATGCACCATCCCAACTGGAGATGCCCCCCAGTCACGTCACTCCAGGTGCAGGGCAGGGTGTCCTTGACTTTCAAAGAAAACAATGTTGTTATGGCTAGATATCTCCCCAACTCCATATAATCTCCCCTTCCATCTTCCCACAGCACTAAATGTGGCTGAAGATCCAAAGTAAAAGATAGCTTCCGTGGCTGACAGATGTATTATGGACAAAGTTTAATTCTCATGCTTCCAAGAGTTGGAATAATTTATTAAAACATATTTATACAACAGTTGATTGGTTTTTAATCTGTTTGTATGATTTTATTTTCAGCCTCTAGCACCATGTCCAAACTCAAAAGAATCTATGGCTGTGTTTGAACAGCACTGTAAAATGGCCCAAGAATATATGAAAGTTCAAACAGAAATTGCCTTATTGCTGCAAAGAAAGTAAGTTTTAAAATATGTTAAATTGTGTAGGTAATTTCATTCATAAATTTGACAAAGCACAGCATTTTCATTTCATAATGAGTAAGATGCACTGTGTCCGGAGTCCTGAACCACTAATTTGAAGGTGCCAGATTCAGGATGGCTAATCTTATGTTTGAGATACGATTTCCACATTCATAATGAACCCTTGTTTCCAAAATAGAAATTTTGTTTTACTATTTTCATAACATTTTCCTCAGTTCTCTTCATTCTCTTTCAACCATCAGTCTTAGGCAAAGTAAATTATATTAATGTATGACTGATGGTAGCAGAAGTACTTTTAACTCTTAGTGTAGTGAAAAAAGAGTTCAGCATTCAAATTGCTTGCCAGTATTTCCTGTTTTCATAAGTAGGTTCCCTAAAGCTTAAGTGGACCGCGTACAAGGTGTCTTGAAGTCCTAGAGAAAACTGAAATAATTCAAAACAGATCTACTAGAAATATTTAGTAATCTAAAATAGAGACTTAAAGTGTTTTGAATGCTTACCTCATCTATTAAATGAAGGGACACTCATGAGGGAAGAAATCAACATGACTCTTACTTTTGCTATTATAGCAACTATTCATCTCACCAAGCTATTTTAGGAATGGTGTAAAAATGACAAAACCTGAATGTGTACCAAAATAATTCTATATAGTTAGTTAGGTGTCCTTTTTAGCAGTTTTGTGAAACCATAGAAAAGTGTTGAAGGCTGTTAGGTTCACAAATTGTTCACTGATATAATAGGAAAAATATTTTCTATTTTATGTTCACTGCAATGTAAGTATTTCATGTCATTACATAAAATGAATATTTCCATTTATCTCAAGATAATGTTACTTCCAATAATACTTTTATCATGTTATTATTTCCCATGTTTCTGTGTCATATATAATTTCACTGAGGCAGTTACTCCTTTCTTTCTCCACACCATGGGCTCAGACAGGAGGAGGGAGATATGCATACATTCACACAGACAAACGCACTGATATAACCCCACCCCAATTAAACATAAAGCTACATATTAAAAGAAGATACTAGGAGATTGCAACAAGGATGGGTATCTTTCCTTTTATTGTCAAATATTTTGCATTATGCATAGATTACTGCATATGTAGATTATATGCATACAGAAAAGATATGTTGCATAGCAGTCTGTTGTATTCCAGTTAGTCTTGACTACAGTTCCTACAGTGTTTGTCATTGGGCTGGCTAAAAATGACAGATGTTAAAAATTTAGTGGGCATTCAGATATATAAATATGTAGGCAAAAAGTAGGAATCTCCACCTTAATGGATCTGTGATCCAGCCTGTATATCACACATCTAGTGTCTCTTTTTTTGGCAAATAATTAGTCAACTTACTGAATTTAGCTACCAATGAATTTGCCTATGAATATTTGTTAATATTGTGAATTAATTAAGTAACCTTATTTAATGTAGGCAAGAACTAATAGCAGAACTGGACCAGGATGAAAAAGACCAGCAAAACACATCACGTCTAGTACAAGAGCATAAAAAGCTTTTAGATGAAAATAAAAGTCTCTCCACCTACTACCAGCAATGCAAAAAACAGTTGGAGGTCATCCGAAATCAACAACAGAAACGTCAAGGGACATCATGATTCATGGGACCCCCAGATTGACAGTGAAGCACAGGAACTTCTTCTTCTTTTTTTTAATTATCCCATAATATGACAACTTCCTTATTGGTGTGTGCTGAATGTGTAGATATACCTGCTGCTCTTCCAAAACCAATGCAGTATGGTTTTCTTTGGGTGAACATTGAGTTGTTTGAGAAAGTTAAGAGCGGCTACATGAATAATCAACAGCACTAACCATGAAGCAAAATATAATGAACTCTGGCTGTTTGCATGCCCCTTGTGTGATGGCTATCCTACCAAAACTGATTAAGTGGCTGCTACATTGTAAGATCATTAGGTTTTCATGCAATAGGAGCAGTATAGAATTTTTCTATTTTTAAAATGTTTTTGTTCTTCTTTCCTTTTGAACTGTTTGCCAAAGCAGTTATTTTCCAGGACTCCTGATTACATCACGTTCAAGAGATAATGCTGGTGAAACAATGCATTCTTCTAATTGTGTTGTTCTTCATGCATTTGGCTCCTCTATATCAAAGGGATTTTTTTAGGAGAGACATCAAGAGATAGTCCCTTTCAGGCCCTCCCGGTCCTTTTATATGATCCTTTCCTTGATTTATCATCATGAGCAAACTTCCAGACCTCTAGTTAGTGGTTGACAAGAATAGTAGTTTCATCGTCTTATTGCTTTAGAGATTAAGCAAAATACAAGTATTTCTTTTCCATCTTTTGGAAGCAATAATTAGAACCTGGTTGAAAAATAACTTGTGTTAACAGCATACATCCTCAATTTAGTACGTTCTCCCCTTTTACCTTCTTTTTTTTTTTTTTGTTTTATAACAAGACCCACAACAAAATGATGATTTCATATATGACTGTCCCCCAAATTTCAAAAGTACTGTGGAAAATTACCATGAGTTTTGCAAATCAAGTCTTTGAAACAAGTCTAATTAAAAAACCAAATTTCTCAAATAATTAAAAATAATCTGTACTTAGAATTGTTTGGTAGAAATATATTAAATTTCATCTTCAGATGCTGGGGTAAGCAATTTTTTGTAGCCAGAGATACTTTTTTTTGTTTAAATATTTTTCCCCATCCTATGAGGGCTGGAAGGAACATGGCAATCATATCACAGGGATAAATGATATTTTTGGCCTGGAATGTTTGTGGGATGAGGGGGAAGAATATTAGATGGAAAGTGTATTAGGTTTAATGGAACCTTAAGTATATCTTTGCTTGTTTTTCATGCCCACCGAAATCTTATAACTAAAATTTTGGCAGCGCAATCTGGATTTGGCTTGCCCCTGGTGGGAGTTATAAACTGAAATGTTTACATTGAAAGATAGCTATGAGTAGTGGAGCTATATTTTTTGTTCTGTATGAAATATGAAGCCAAATCCTTCGCCTGTTCCTTGGAAATAGGACATGCGTTCAACACAGCCTTTTCTCATGAAGAAAATATATGGTTGTAGCCTCAACATTGCAATACATTTCTTAAGTATTTGGAACAACTTTAGATATTGAATTACTTGAAACTTTACAGTAGTGATCGCTATCGTTAAACTACCCAAGCGCTCCTTGAAATCTTGGTGTTCAGTTCAGGTTTGCATCATATAAAATTGTCCTTTATAGAACATTCTGAAACCATTTGATCTGTGTTAGCTATTCTCTCAAAGCATGAAAGAAAACATAAGATATTTCAAATCCACATGGTGACACCCAAATACTATTTTAATGTAGCTTCGGCTTCACAAAACTCTGTGTATAACTGGTAGGCATAGAGTTAAAATGTGACATTCTTTTGTCTTCTCATCAACAAGTACTGCTATATTTACTAGAGCCCAGTTGGAGCAGTGGTTAGAATGCAGTATTGCAAGCAAATTCTGTCCACAGCCTGGAGTTTCATCTTGACGGGGCTCAAGATTGACTCAGCCTTCCATCCTTCCAAGGTTGGTAAAATGAGAACTCGGATCGTTGGGGGCAATATGCTGACATTGTAAACTGCCCAGAGAGTGCTGTAAAGCAGTAGGGAGTGATATATAAGTCTAAGTACTATTGCAGTTACTAGGCCATTTTTCCCCAGTAAGAGTTTATGCATATAGAATTGAAGCCTTGCTATCTGGCCATGTCTGAACTCAGTAGAGGTGACATCAGAGTAATTATAAGATTGCAATATTTTCTGCCCTCTTATGTGTTTCTTTAAATTGAGAGATTGCTGACAAACATCAGGGTCTGTGCTCTGAAAACAGTCTTTAAAATAAATTTATTCTTGGCAAGTTATAAGAGGTAAAACCAAAATTATTTTACATAAATAAAGGACAAACATAATTCCTGAAACCCATATTAGCTAATTTGATTTGGTGGCTGAAATAGACATCACTATTAATTTAAGGGCGTGCATATTTATAGTCACTGGCAAGGAGAAAACAAGAATAGGAATAGCAGAAGTTACCTGAAGCACTGCTGTTTACTGCATACATCTCTCAGGTTAACCAAGTGAATGCAGTTATGGGAAACATTAAAAGTCTAACCTTTTACAGCATAGGCTACAATTACAAGTGAAGATCTGCAATAATCTTGTCTATTGTGTGCTATGTGTTGGGCTATACGCACTATAGGAAAGGAGGAAAACAGTCCACAGTTTTGTGGTCCACAAGGAATGACTCTGCACCAGTGGTGGGTTGCCCCTGGTTCGGTCTGGTTCGCGCGAATAAGCGGTGACGCTGTGACGTCACCAAACCGGTTTTGCACTTCCGGACCGCCACCGCCCCGCGCGCCTGCACTTACCATTCCGCACGCGGAGCGCACTTGCGTGCATGCGCAGGAAAAAAATTTTTTACTTTGGTCAAAAAAAGCTGCGCATGTGCAGGAGCGCCCGTCCGGTGCACGCAAAGCGTGCGTGCGCCAGATGCGCGCGCCATGCACTCCGACCACACGCAAAGTGTGTGCACCTTTAGAACCGGTAGGAAAGTTAAGTAGAACCCACCCCTGCTCTGCACCATTGGTAAGTTATATTCTAGATTTTCACTGCTATATGTCAGTAGAACAGAACAGACATAAGAAATGGAAAGAATGAGGACAAAGAAAGATTTTGTTCTTCTGTCTCTAAGCAACAACCAAAACTTTGTATCTCCCTTGAAAGCCAAACAAAAGCAAAAATAAAAATAGTATATATTCTTTCATTCATTCTGGGTCTGTAGCCCACATACGTTTGTTTCCAGCTTGGTCACCTAATTCTAAGTAAACGAGTGGAAAACGCTAGTTATAATTCTTGATTCACAAGCTACTATGATAATTCTCACAAAATAGTCAGCCAAAACAATAACATCAGGGTCCAGAGTTTTGTATGAATCAAGTCAGTTTCTAAGCTGCTCACAATTTCTGCATTGTTAATGTTCTCAATGTGGTACACATGCAAAAATAAAAAGTATCCTCTGCTTAGAGGAAAAAAAGACTATTTGGCTTGAAGATTGCCAGAGCTAATCCTTGAATGTTTCAACATGGCTAACCTTGTCTAGGTAAGAAACAAAACGGACTTAACCCTAATTAACATTTGGATGACCAACAGAGACTTTCATGCCTATAGGCTGAATTGGGAAATTGAAAAACAACCAGGAAGAAAATAATTGCAAACCATCCCTGCATTTCTACCAGGAAACCTGCTTGAACAAATCAGTGAAGTCACCAGGAATTGTGATCGACTCAAATGAAATTTTGATTTATATTTAAAATGCAGTTCAAAGTACAGTTTATTTATCTGATTTTTTTTTTCAATTTAATCTTGGAGAACGCAAAGATTATGTTTTCTTCCATTTCTTACCCCATATAGCCCCAATCTATCCAAAGAGAGACTAATAAAACACATGGCAGTAGGAAGTAAGTTTAAGCAACCTTTGATTCAGAGAAGGGCAACCCTCATCCCCAGAGATACATGGTAATCCTCAGGCCTCTTTCTGGAGTGAGATGTTATCTCAGCTTGAGACAGGAAGCCTATGCACTAGATTGAACAATTGTTTATTTTTTATTAAACTTTTTTTCCCTAAATGAGGACATATTCCACTGAAGTCAATGTTTTCTCACAGTAAATGGAAAGAGATTTTCACTTAAACTTTTTAAGTTTCTACATTCATTGCCATGTGACAGAAAACATTAAATATTCTTTATTCTGAGAAGTTAACAGTAAAATCTTGAATTCCAGCATTTATTAAGATGCTTATTTTCTGAGGAAATCAATTGCAATAATTGTTTCAAGAAGTTTATACTTTATTTATCTGATACCCTTTTTTTCAACACTTGTACTTTACTTACTTTACTGACTAGAAATGTTTGGAAGCAACTGCTGCCCCTCCCAAAAAAAGTAAAAAATTCCAGGGGCATAAAAGAGAAAAAAAATGTTACAAAAGAAAGGAAATAATAGTAAACTCCTTTGTTATAATAATTATTTAAAATATTAGATGTGAGGGAAGAACGTAGAAAGCAATTGTATCACTTTTAAAATTTTAAATAAGTAAGTGAAAGGTTCCTTGGTTTTAGCTCCAATTTTAAATAGGTCTCATTCACTTACTTATTTCATAATTGTATTTTTTAAATATTTTTTTCCCACATACTTTGTTTTGAGGAAGGCTCTTTTCTGATGTTAAGGCATTGGTTTTTAATATAACGTAGGGATTCTGAATCCAAGCAGAACCAATGATTCCTTTGTACTGTAATTTGTCTGTGAGCCAATGTTACTTGCCAAGAGTTAATAGCTAGTTATCTGATGAATGGCTGGGATATTTAATGTTCCACAGAGAATACCTTGCAATGGAACTTTTACATATGGTGTAGATTATTTCAGTGAATAGCTTCAGCACTTTGCATATGCAGACCAATATGTCTGTAGATTAAGAGGAAATGCAGTCTCTTATTCTCCCTCCCTCTCCCTCTCTCTGTCTTTGGCCAATATAAAGCCTCACTGGTGGTTATCAGCAGTGGTGAGAGAAGTCTAGCATATAACATTGGAATGTGTGGATTAGTTAAAAGATAAATTAGTTAAAAGATTTCTCTCCCAAATGGACTTACAAATACAAAAAAAGAAGTAATAAGGCATAATCCATAGTCATAATAGAAAACTCCATTCTATTTTGGAGTTTTGTGCATTTCTACCCCCTATGGAAACTGCTTTCATTGTCTATCCCTGCACCTATTTCCGTATTCCCAAAACCCTGCCCTGAATGATGAAGGATCCTCCTGAACAATGAGGCAGAAGGATGCACAACAGAGGCTTTACCTTCAGCTGCCATGATCTGATGTCTGGTCCATTGTTCCCAACGGAGAAGGTGGTTTTGTATTTGCAGACATACTTTTTGTAAAAACATGTTTGGCCAAATCATAGTGATTTCGACCAAGAGGACTTTGAATTGAATCCTAGGGTGGCTAGAAATGAAAATTCTCAAGTGAGAACTTCAAATAAAGATGAACGCATTATGGAAAGTGAAAATGTTGCTGAAAATGAGTTTCTTAAATCACTGAATTTAGAATCTAAAAGAATATTGGAACACAAAGCCTCTAGCCTTCCTTGCCTTTGCACTAATATTCAGAATGTGGGAAGTAAATTAGATGAATTTGAGTTCTTAGCTCAGAAAGACCAAATTAAGTGGTGGGATGACCGCTATGAGTCCAATTGAAGGATATGTATTCAAAAGGAACAGGAACAATAGAAAGGAAGAAATTACACTGCATGTTTAAAATATCCATTTTAGCTCACAAACTAAATGAGTGAATTAGACTTTACTGTAGAATGAATCATCTGGAATATAATCAATGGAGGAAAAATAAAAGCAAAATAATGGTTGCTTTCTACTATTGCCTGTCCAACCAAAGAGAATTATCCGCTAACGCTCCATCCATGTTACCAGCAGAATCACATTCCCTTTTAGATTGCTCAGCAGGAACAAATCCAAGATGCTGTTGACATCTTGTTGTTGGCATATGATATTCAACTAATCATTATCAGGAGAAGCAGTCTAGACATTATAGCTCATGATAACCTTCAGTTTAAAAGAATTACTCCTTTGTAATCAATGTAGTAGCTGTTCTTTCAACCATTATTCCACTAAGTGTCCATTAAATACCATCTGATGTCTCTGCCAAGAATATAATAGACTTAATATTCAAAATAGCCCATTTGTTTACATATAGATGTTCGGTTCCAAAACGCCAAAAAGGAATAGGGCTTCCAGGATTGAAAGTGGACTTTAACCCAGATTTCCTCAGTCCTGAGCTAGCACCGAGTTCAAAACCTAATTCTTTTGACATTAACCATATTGCTCTCCTTTTGGGCTGCTTCCCCTTTGGTAAATTTAAACTGATACTTTCTAAATGAGATGAAGCAACATCTCCTGAACTTTCATTTGAAGCAGAGGAGCACTGTAGGTCCTGGGGTTTGCGGGAGATCGTGCAAGTTCATCTGACTCACTTTGAGCAGCAACATAGCTGCCCCCAACCATCTCTGTAGCAACTACAGGAATGACAGAGAAGATAGCAGTTATAGCACCAGGTCCCACTGTCTTGAAGAATCAAGTGAATATCTTTACACATGCACAACATGCCTCGTGGGCTTATAATACATGTGCAAAGAGTAACTTTCCAGATTTAACAGACACCTCTCCACCTTGAATGTCTGTTAAATTGCTCTACAATCAGGTTTTAGTCAAGTGTTTTATCAAACATCTTAGATAAGCAAAAAACAACACACACACACACACAAAAAGCTTTGAGCAAGAAATAACAAGAGTTCCTGGACGTAAAATTTATGAATATGAATCTATATACATCCTTGAACTTAGTGTTTGAAGAAAACCTAGGTTTTATGTGACTCCAAAGGTGTAGAAGTCTCATTGCTTCCTGAGCAGGCCATCCACAGGTGGCCTAGGCATTCAAGATGGCAGCCATGACGATGAAAATGAAGTCACCAATGACAAGTGGATTAGTGGGATTCTTCCTTTCAGATGACACTCTTATGAGTTATTGAATGCTCCGAACATCTCTAACTGTTGCATAAATGCTTACATGCTCTTATTGCAAAAATTTTGTGTTCTACTAGGTGGAAAACCCCGAGAGCACAAACGGTCTTTAAAAAACTTTAACAACGAGAATGCCAATGCCTAAGAGCACATTAGCTCTATAACAACTGGAAATTGTTTTCTTCTGGGTTGTGTGTCTATTGAGATTCATGCAGTTCTTTGAAATGAAAGCTGATTTCAAGTCACTCAGTTCAACTAATGGACTGATCCCAATCGGTCTCTTCAAATTTCAAGTCATTTTGGACAGACAAAACTGCTTTGCTTTAAAGTCTAACAATTGCTGCAAAAACCCATGTAGAAAATATAAATGCACCAGTCAAAATGATCTTGCAGCGCGAGTCATAGCCTCTATTAATGCATTCCCATTTGTAATTCTTTACACAGTATGAGATTGGAAAGCTATGATTAAAATTAATTAGGTTAAGTAAAGTTTACCTTCTCTTTCCTCCACCCCCGCCCTGAACATTGCTATTTGAAGGAAGGAAGGGTAAAACACTAGCTGCATCTGGCCCTGCGGGAAGCAACAGCATCTCTCTCACACACAAGAGTAAGGCTGCTTCACTAGACATTCAGTACTGTCTCTTTGGCTCACCTTCTGCATGATGAACTCCTTTCCAAGAGCTAATGAAGTCCTAGGTCCTTGTTGACACCTTGCAAAAACAGGAACTGTGATCCAAAGTTATGAACATCTCAAATGAAAAACAACCATTTTAGGGGCAAAGAGATTGCTTTCCACTTGCCCATGTTCAGGTGCTTTCCATCTCTACAAAGAAATAAAAAGATGCTGTGTTGAAATAAAAGAATGATGATGATGATTAAAATAGAAGGCAAGTGCCAAAAAAAGATCTGTTTGGTTTCAGTACCTTTTTGCCCTCAAATCTGAAGCAAATGATTCAGTGTTGAATCGCCAATTCAGTGATTTTTGAAGATGGATGATGAAGATGTATCTCATTTACACAAATCATTTTAAACCATTCATTACATACCCACAGCAGAGCTTGGAAAGCAATTAAGTCCAACTCCCTTCTTAGAGCAAGAATTCAGGTGAAAGCATACCAGGTAAATAGCTATCTAGCCTCTATATAAATGCATCCAAAGAGGAAAGCTCACCACCTCTGTGAGTGGTTAAAATACTATTACCATAAAGGGGTTGGGGGGGGGTCTAATAATCAGTAGGAATCAGCTCCATATAACATAAAGCTAGGATTCTGTATCCTGTACTCCTGGATGATAGAGAACAAGACACTGAGCTATTGTAGTTAAGGTACTGGACCAGAACCAAGGACACCCATATTCAAGTCTACATTCAGTCATAGAAGTTTTCTGGCTGACTGACCCAATCAGTCTCTCCACCCAACTTACTCACAGGATTGATGTTATGAGAGAAAATTGGAGAAGTACTATGTGCATATAGCCTTGAGTTATTGAGGAAAGATGGAATATCAACCGAACCAATACATAATTAAATCTTGATTTTCTTCTATGTGCCATCCTTCCAGGTATTTTAAGAATGCTGTCATATCTTCTTTTCATAAGGCTAAACATGTCCAGCTCCTTCAGTCTCTCTTAAAGGAGACTGAATTTTCCCAATTGGCATTTTGCTCTGTAGTGGAGCAAAGTCAATCTATAATGCCTGAAGGCTCTGTCATTTCATTAAAATACATAGCTTGCTTTTGATGAAAAAACCTGGGTAATAGAAAAGAGTGGGCTTCCTTTTGTAATCATAGAATAAGAGATAAGTTTGTACCTATATCTGCTGCGAAGAAAATTGAAAGCTGCTTTCTATTTCTTTTTATTCTTTCTTTCTGCATGTCTTTTTTCTTCTTCTTTTCTCCCTTTTCTGCATTTACTTGTTATTAGTTTGTATTAATGTTTTTGCTGCTTGTAAAACTTGAGGAAAAAAACTACTGTGTTTCCCCAAAAATAAGACCCTGTCTTATATTTTTTTTGAACACCGAAATAAGCGCTTGGCCTTATTTATGGGGGGGTCTTATTATTTAGGGGCGCGTGAAGCAAGATGGGGATCCTCTGATTTCCAGCTCTGCATTTAAATATTTTTAGGGAGAGCTTATTTTTTTGGGAAGCTTATTTTAGCACATGCGCTCAAAAGCTCGATTGGGCTTATTATCAGGGAATGTCTTATTTTCGGGAAAACAGGGTATTAAAGAGAAAAGATTCCCTGCTATAGACGTAGCTCAACACCAGTCATTTTCCTATCTCTGCCACTATTTTTCAGATTTTAAACCATTATAATTGATAAAACTTCTGAGAAACCCTAAAGCTGAAAAAGATTACAAAAATTCAGCTAATGACACTATAGTTAAAAGAGATGTTTCTTTGAATCTGTGATTTTGGACTGTTTCACAGTTAGCAGGGCTTTTATAATTTTTTTCATTATATTTCCTAGTTAGAAACAAAGATAACCTCCTTTAAATATTTTGAACACTAGATGGCAATATATGAATGAAATTATTCTACAAGATCAGGAAAAAAAATGTAAAAGTGTACAAAAATCTGTTTATGAGCATATAGAGGTTGCCCTTGCTTAATAACCGTTCATTCAGCAACTTTCAAAGTTTCAGCAGCATTGAGTGAATTATATTTATGCCCAAAACCCAAAGTAACAACGGTTGCAGTGTCCCTGTAATCACATGATCAAAATTTGGTTGATTGGCAGCCTATCAGTCTCCCCTCACATCTCTACCCTTTCGACTGCCCTGCATAATGGCGTTCCCTGACAGTGATGGCAGTGCCAACACTGGGTCTGAGGTAGAGGCCTAGGGGCTTCAGCAGTCTCATATGGCTGCCACCATTCCTGGATTTTTACTTCAGATCCAATACCCCCAGTATCACCACCACTGCCAAGGGATGTTTCTTAAAGCCCCTCACTTTGGCCAGTCATCCCAGCACAGCAGCAAAAGTCCCATTTTTCCATGTTGCCCTTCATAATGGCCCTTTATTGGTAGTGGTTAGCTACCCTTCACTATTTTATTTCTCTGGCTGCTGACAAAATGCAACTGGCCTGGCCCTATGCAAGGTAGCTACTGGCCACATCAGACCTTATCCCCAAGGCTATGTGTGCTATTCTCCAAATCACGCGTGCCATTCTCAGAGGCCTTCAGAAGAATTGTGAAAACAACATATGTGATTTGGAGAAAGGAGCACACAATGTAGAGAAAGGCAGGTGTGGCCTTCTCACTAAGTTTCAGAAGGCCTCAGAAACCTTCCAAAGCACTTGAGAACAGTGCTCACAGCTTCAACTAAAAGGCCTGACATGGACAGCAGCTGCCTCACATAGGGTCAAAACCCATGCATATCTTCTCAGTAAGGAAAGATGGTGACAGTCAGCTGGATGCAATAGGGCCAATGGAGCATAGGGCACTGGAGGTGGTTGGGGCTTTTTCCTGTGGTACCAGAGATGGGTTGCAGCAGGTTCTGACCAGTTCTGGAGAACCGGTAGTGGAAATTTTGAGCAGTTCGGAGAACCAGCAAATACCACCTCTGGCTGGCCCCAGAGTGGGGAGAGAATGGGGATTTTTCAGTATCCTTCCCCTGCCACACCCACCAAGCCATGCCCACCAAGCCACACCCACAGAACCAGTAGTAAAAAAAATTGAAACCCACCACTGTCTGGTACTAGGATGGTTGGTCATGATGTGGGCTTGTGGGAGCACTCCTTGACAGCAGTGGGAACACCAATGGTGCCAGGGCTGAAGTAAAAGTTAAGGGTGGCAGTGGCTAGTTGAGAGTGCTGAAGGCCCCAGGCCTCTATTTCAATTCTAGTATTGGCATCATCACTTCTGCCAAGAAATGCCACTGTACAGGGTGACCAAAGACTAGAGCTGTAAGGAAGAAAGGTGGGTAGGGGGACTTCAAGAAGAGGCAATTCCTTATCTTAACTGAGGCTTATGGCTGACAGGGACCAAGCCAGGAACAGGTTAGATCAGGGTAGGTCCTCACCTAATGACTACTAAGTTTTGGATAATAACAGTAATGGAAATTGCTGGGATATCAGCTGCTAAGAAATGTGATCATGTGTTGTTGCATTTTATGACCACGTGGCTTAGCAAGAGGAATTATGGTCCCAGTTACTCTTGTTAACCAATGACTGTCATACATACAATCAGAGATATTGATAGTAGATGGAGGAATCCCCCATAACATAGCAATTAATTGCTACTATAACTATTGAACCATATGTTAGTATGATGAGTACTGAACTGTGAACCACTTATAGAAATCTGCTAATCTACATTTGACCAGTGTAAGACATTATGGTTCACAAACTTCAATAATTCAGAACTGCAAAACATGCTAAATGTCAGATCCCTTTGAGAAGAATCCAAATTTATGAGCTGGAATAAAGCATATGGGGTTTAATTGGATAATGTGCATTTAATGTAAAGATGTGAGATTGCTTGACTTTAAATATGGTCATTTATTATATTACCACAGAATAAGAATTGAATCAACAGGTAGGCTGGGTAGATTACAAGTAGGATGGGTAGAATTCAACAGATAGACATGATGAAGAAATGAAACAATTCTACAAAATGATTATACATGAAATGAACCAGAAGAAACATGCTTTCAAAATCATTATGGATGACATGAAATTCAAGGAATGGAGAAAAATATCCCCACAACACATATCAGAAATTTTGGATTTGGTAATTGAGATGGACATGAATCAAGATTCACAGAATTTGCAGAAGAATAACATATTTCATCATAAATTGGTATTCCAAAAATATTACAGCCCAAATGGATTCAGAAATGTCCAAATAGCAGTACTAGTAAAGTAGATTTTATTTTGTTCAATAATCAATCTATTTCTAAGGATTGGTTCATCTCAACTAATCCAGCATTGGGATTAATCATTGATTAGTGTGTATAACACTAAAAATCAACATTGAACAGGAGAGAACATTGCTGCAAAATCAATTGTATCAGCTGTATCAATTATAAAATACTCAAGAGTTTTATAATTGATACAGCTGATACAGCTGATGTAACTCAAGAGTTACAAGGATGAATTTCATGTGAAATTATCAGATTGTTTCTGCGCACTCAATCACTTGAATGAGAATTTAGCTGAAGACATTTGCTATATAACTAAAACTGTGCTCTTTGCTAAAACAGAACTGAAATTGACGGTACCAAGAAACAGTCCAAAAAGCAAAATATCAGAAAAGATTAAACAAATGATGCAGAGACAATGACAATGAACAGTACTGAGTTAAACAAGACTATTTGAAAGCAATTGAAAGAAGATATTGGAAAGTACAACTGTCAGCTTATACACAGATGCCCATTAAAAATGAATAAAAGACTTCGGAAAATAATACAAGAAATATAGCTGGACAGAAGCAGTTCTTCAAGGCCAAGAATAGGATGATTCAATCACAACATATCAGCAGGAATTCTTAAGAATGCATCAAAGATTTCTACTTTTAAGTTACATGCTGGCAATGTAGACAACAGAATACTATCAGATATCTGAATGCTGACATCCCAATACAAGGCCACCAGAAACAAATTCACAACCTTAAAAGTGGCACAGCAACTACCCAAGGTGAAAGAACCACATGATCTTAGGTCTTATGAAAGAGAAGCACAAAATAATGGCAAAATTGTTTACCTGCTGTTTACTAAAATAATAATAATCCCATCACAATGGAAAGATGCCAATGTCATTATCATATATCAAAAAGATGATTAAAAAGATATTTTAAAAAACTACAAACCATTAAGGTTTCTTTGGGTTCCCTACACATTTTTACACACACATTATTTATTAAATTTCTATGCTGCCAATCTCACTGATATAGCCACTCTGTATAAATATTTATATTTATATAGATATAAATATCTTTAAATAAATCCTTTATTCCCTAAAGGATTGAAATATCAATAGATTTTTCCCAACCAAGAAAACAAGTTGCTTTCAGGAATGGATTCAGATTATACAGAGGCGATTTAGCATTTTATCAAAAATTGCGGTACAGTAGTTATTATTTTAGCTAGTCTTCAACTTTAAAAAAAACGTTCTATTATACTGAATGCAATATTCAAGGCCTTACAGAGATAAGATGTGAGAAAACTCTACAGCATCCTCTTGAAATCAGTACAGTACAGAACTATCATTCACATAAATGCAAATATTGCCATTATCAATATACAAAAGGAATTTTGACAATTTCTTCAAAACTATTTTCACCAAACCTAGTAGAGATATTCAAGTGATTGAACTGGTCCATTCTGTAACCTGAAATAGTCAACAGTGAATGTCATAACCACCTACATTTTGCCAATCTCCTTGTCCCTTTCTCTAACAATGTTGAAAACTTCCAAAGATTAATAAACAGAATTAAATGACAGCAGCAAGTTGTTAGGCTTGAAAATGAACTCAAAGAAGACAATAAAAATCATATTCAAGAACTGTTCCCAACCTGGGCCAATAAAAATTTAAAGTTGCAAGCAGTATGTCAACAGTTGTATCTACTTTGGTCAAAAGATTACCATGCAAATTATTACAAGAGGATCCTCAAAAATCAAAATAAATAAACCAGCTTTTTCATGAATCTTGACAACCCTGTAATACAGGTAGTCCTCAAGTTATGACCACAATTGAACTCAAAATTTATGTTGCTAAGTAAAAGATTTGTTAAGTGAGTTTGTCCCATTTTATGACTTTTCACATTTGTTAAGTGAATCATGGCAGTTGTTAAATTAGTAACACATTTGTTAAGGGAATCTGGTTTTCCCATTGACTTTGCCTGTCAGAAGGTCGCAAAAGGGGATCTCATGACCCCGGGACCGTCATAAATGTGAATCAGTTGTCAAGCATCCAAATGTATATCACATGACCATGGGGATGCTGCAATGGTCATAAGTGTGAAAAATGGTCATAAGTCAATTTTTTCAATGCCGTTGTAACTTCGAACGGTCACTAAGTGAACTGTTGTAACTCAAGGACTGCCTGTACTAGCAGAAAGATGTTTGGAAACCTTTCTTTAAATGATGTGACCTCACTATTGTTGTTTTTGTCTCATTCCCAGGCAACTTTGGGGCAACCTATATCTTCTCTAACTATTTCATTTTGAAATAGTGTTGTATGGTGTAGTTGTATTATTTGTTTTGATTGTTCATTTTGATATATGTGCTCACTGTTAACCTGTAGTTATATTTAGTGTTTTTGTTCTTTTCTTTTAATTAATAAAAAAATAATACAATTTTTTTTAAAAAAAAGAATGATTCAAAGTTTTTTGTTCTAATAATTTAGATAAACAAATTAAAAGGATACAAAAGTAAGTGAATCAAACTAAAATATCACACACCTTGTTTTTTAGACAGGACTGAACCAAATAATAAGTAAAGAAACAAAGAGAGCTTTATTAAAAAAAGGAAAGCAAGTTATTCAGTCACATTTCTCAATCATATTTCCTAAAGGTTAATACCTGATAATGAAGTTGTAGGTGTAACAGAAGCTACAGGAATGGGAGGCATGGATGCACTTGAAAAAGAGCTGTATGTACCACTGGTTGGTCCACTGCTACTGCTGCTGTTCCCACCTCCACTGCTATTACTATTACCACCAGTAACAGGAGATGCTGATGATGTAACAGGTGAACTCTTTTCTCTCACATTTGGTGAATTCTCCCACGCTTTGCGAGCAGATTCCATCTATTCCCCCCAAAAATAAAATAAAATAATGGCTTTATTTTAAGACTGGTACTACTTTTTCATTTCTATATTTTTGTTTCAGTTTATTCTAGATAACTCCTTACTATTTTAAGTAAATCTTCAGGGAAAAGCAAACTCCTTTACTGCGTTGCAAATAAAGAACGTCAACTGTCTTTGTTCCTAAAATGAATCAACTCCTATAGATCTGATGATAATCCAGTAATGCTTATTATTATTTGCAAAGTCCACCATATTAACATCATTCATTCCTTTCTTGCATTACTCTGAAAACTGCAACATAGATTGTGCAATAATCAAATCAATGAAAAGGTGATGTGGATCTAAGCTGTGCATCTCAAATTACGGTTGACTTTCATAATTTAAAATACTGAGTAGATCCTGATCATTTTCACTATCAAAACATACTATAGCTTTTAGATAAATTATATCAAATGCCAAACACTATACCACAATAAATTTATAGATATTCATATTTCAGCAATATCAGTGACAGACCTGTCCCAGTCAGGTCCCTTAGGAAAGAAAGACCCTTGACTCTGGATGAAGTGATAGGTCTTTTTTTTTTTACTAAAGGCTCATGGCTGCATTCCATCTCTCTCCACATGACCAGTTCATCTTCAGCCAATGAAGAGCTACATAAGTGTTTTGAGAAATGCTGAAATATTTGGGGTAGTCCACATTCTTTTTCATGATGCATGGCCTGTAACGCTGGCACAAACTGGTTTCGTGCTTCTCTGGTCTCCGTCAAACTGTAACCTCCCCTCCCAATTTCCCATCACATCAACATGCATTTATTGCCCATTTGTTCTCCTGTGTCCCCTCCTGCTGGCCTTTGATGACCCGATGCCAGCAAGGCGCCAAGCTATCAATAATATGCTGATGAAACTGTTCTCAACTGTACTGTGCAAGATAATATATAAGTAAAATTTAGTTTCTCAAACGACAATCAATTTTATGTAGACATTTACTGACAACCTCATGAACACTTTGTTAAAATACTTTTTCTAGGGTACAGGTAGCCCTCAACTTACAGCCACAATTGAGCCCAACATTTGTTGCTAAGCAAGGTAGTTTCTAAGTGAGTTTACCCCCTTTTCATGACCTTTTTGTCACAGTTGTTAAATGAACCACTGCATTTGTTAAGTTAGTAACACAATTGTTAAGTGTATCTGGCTTCCCTATTAACTTTGCTTGATTGAAGTTTGCAAAAAGTGATCAAATGACCTTGGGACACTCCAGCTGGCATCAAGCATTCAAATTTGGTCACATGACCATGTGGAAGCTGCAACCGTTGCAAGTATGAAAAATGGTCACAAGTCACTTTTTCAGTGCCATTGTTAACTCTGAACAGTCACTAAATGAATGGTTATAAGTGAAGGACTACCTTGTATGAACTATCCAAGCATAGAAAGGCCACCTTGGTGGAGTAGATAAGATTCCTATATAAACTCTTTTAATTGAGATATGTGGAATAAAGGTATTAACCGGGAATTCAATATTGATAATAATTCAGCTCTTAGAGGATGACCAATGGTGTGTGTGTATGTACTTAGCATCTTCCTACAGGAAGAAAATTGGCTGTATTTGACTGAATTTTTTTTTGTCCCCAGACTCTCATAGATGATAATCATTCCACAGAATACAATTTAAAAATTGTTGCATTAAATCACTACATGCTTATTAGAAAAAAGGCACACTACTTTGTAAGAACAACACTTCAAACATATCATATTTGAAAACATAAAGAGATGCTTAAATATTTTTTTAATGTAGAGAGAGGATTAAGCAGAGAGATATTTTTGCAAAACTGTATATATATATAGTATATTCTAAAACAGCTCTTACAACCAGTGCAGTGTCTGACATATGTGTTTTATAATTATTTTAGGAAATATTAAGCCTCAAAGTTTCATTTTTTAATTCTGTTTATGACTTCTTTATGCATATATATAAAGTATGTTTTACTCATGTATGCCAACAGAAAATATCTTCAAGAAATAATAAAATTCCAGGAGGAATATTTATATTAAATTTAGAGAAATTTCACTGACGTGAGTGATGCAAAAGCACAGATGTATGTATATATCTATATCTGGACATGTATGCATTGATGAATGGATTGATAAATAGACAAAAAGGTAAGATAGAAGGGGCTAGAGATGTACTTATATAAGAGCTAAAACTAAAGTATCTCATATTAAAAGCAATCAATTTATCTACCAAATTATTAATATTAGAAAGCTCCTATGTTTAGTAAATAATCAGAATTTTTGGTTTTAATGCTAGAATTCTCCAGATATGCTTAAGATGAAAACAATGTTTGTAAAAAGTGGGTCTTTGATATAAAACTATATATCAAGATTGCTACGGTTTTTTTCTGACTCCTCAATACTGTATTTAACTTATTAAACTTGCTCCTGCTAATACAATTTTGCTCCTCTGAAATTAAAATTTGAAGCCATATTAATTAGAATCCTTTCTGGATTCTAATTGTAATCTAATTTGAAAGAAGAAGAGTAATAAGAGAGAGAGAGAGAGAGAGAGAGAGAGAGAGAGAGAGAGAGAGAGAGAGAGCGCTCTAACATTCTTATTGTTCTGAACAGAATTGATGTCAATCTCCAAATAATTCTTGTCACTTACTTCATAGCAAGTTGAAATGGTATCCAACCCAAATATATCTTGTCAATATAAATTTTGCCTATCTCCTATCTCTCATATCATCACCAAAAGAATACAATTAACTACCAAAACAGTAACTATAAAAAAGTCGACAAATATTAATCAGGCCATTTCTCAATTTGATGCATTCTAGACCAGCAAACCAATATCTAGCAAATTGCTATGTTCAACAATGTTAATACAAATCAGAAAAATGAAATTTAAAAGGCTCTGCAATACTAGCTATAAGCACCTTTTCTGTATGTTCTCTGTGGAAAGGGAAATCATAGATAAAACTCACTATATATTCTGATCTATATCCAATTATATATAATGGCAGATAGCAGTTTCTTGGTGTTAAGTTACCAAACGGGGTTAAAAGAATACAATGAATACTCTTTTTTAGTTATTTAGCAAAAAAAAAGTGTGCCTCTCTCTAATCTATATCAGAATTTAAATCTCTTCCCAGCATGCAAGAAAATTACCCTGAGAGGGGCATGGTACATACCTTGAGGGTGAGGTCGACGGTAGCGGGAGAAACTGGAGTTAGGCTGGAGCTCTGTTGTAGAGTCTCCCTCCTAGGGAGGGGAAGGGTGTGGGGCAGGGGCACCTGAAAGGTAGGCAACAGAGGTCACATTCTAGCTGGGTCTATGACAAAAGCCCCATCAAAAGCAAGAGCTGAAGCAGTGCAACTGAAGGTAGTCTTCCACTTAAGTACTTGACAGGGAAGCATTCAGAAGGGGGGAGGGGAATCTGACACATGGGAAAAATTATCTGATTATTTATGATCTTGGAATATTATCCATTTCTTTTAGAATTAAAAATAAAACAGGAAAATGAATTTCCCTTAAATTGAGCCTCAAAAGATTCATATGGATGTGATAGAAATGTATCTTTGAGATACATTTCCTTCTATAATGCAAAAAAAAACATAGAACTGTTGCAAATATAGCATGACTTTACTTGAAACTTTTTCAGTTGGATTCAAAACTTAAGAGGAAGTATTTGAACTTCACTAGACACCTTAAGATTTCCCAAACAAAGAAAGACAAACAGAACTTCTTATTCCTCATCATTTCCAGTGCATCAAAATCATCACCTTACATGATACTGCCAAAGAATGGAATAAAGCTAGTTTAATCAATAGAAGTATATGAATTTGTAAGTCATGCAACTATCAGGAAATCTAAGGCCAAAATTCAATACACCAAATACACCAAGTAATAAGGTGTTCTGATTTGATATCATTCAACTAAAAGCTTTACATTCTTATGAAAAGAAGGAAAGCAACAAAAACTCTTACAAACCAGAACATATATTGAACATTTAATAAGAAATAATTTATCCATAATAAATTATTGAAGAAATATTGTAATGCTGTCCCCCCCCCCCCAAATACAATGATTTAAGAGATGGAAATGCAAAGCAAAAGAATAAGGTTTCCATGGTAAAGGATACTTTCAACTGCCAGACATTTGACACTTTGCAACATTAATTACAGCAGGCATGATCAAAATCACTCTTAATTAGCAACTTTTCTCTCCAAGGTTAAGGTTATTTTGCATTCATAATTATTTCATAAATATATTCACTAAATATTTACTTGTTTACATATTAGAGTAAATAATTAGATACCAGATGGCAAGGAAACATTACAGAAAATCAGTATATGAAACTTAAGTAAGAAACATGTTTGCTTTCAGAATGGTTGTATTCCATATTCATAATATTCATAAAACCTATTATTTAGACCCCATTGCACCCATTTCCCTAAATTATTTTTTTGTGCTACTCCTATTTTTAAAGTTGTCAAAAAAGAACATGCATGCTTTACAAACTTTTTTCTTACAACAGTAAATATTAAAGAGTAGGAAGGAGTCATTTAGACAGCTAAATAAAATCCCTGCTCCATCTGCTAATACAGCAGTAGTAACAGATACTGCAGAAATAGTATCTCTCTCCTAAACTTTATTTTTCCCTTTGCCCAGAGTTTTAGAAAATTAATTTTATAATTGTGACTAAACAATTTATCCAAATCAAAACGTTAAAAGTTTAAAACTAGTAAAAATATACATACATATGTACATATGTGTGCGCATGTGTGCATATGCGTTTAACAAAAAAACAAAATGACCTTGGTAAGAATGCCATTAAACCTTTTCAACAGTATCACTGTCAAAAAATTGATCCAAATGTGACTGTGTGAAAGTTTTCCTATGTGGTAGACAATAAAAATATTTAGGGGTGGTAAATGTTCATTGTAGTGGACATATAAAATACTAGTTTTGTTTCTTTGTATATCAAATTCAATTATTCTCTGCTTCAACTTTCTCCAGGTTTTGCCTAGGTCCAACATAGAAACAAATAGGTTACTGTGTGGTGAGCTCACAGTAAAGGTGGGATGTAGACTGCTCTGATTACAGTGGGATAGAGGGGAATGAAAAATATATTATTTCATACATATGTTTTAGTATTATAAAAGTCAATCTGGAGTAGGGACAAAGGTTTGGCCTAGAAACCAAGACACTGTGAGTTCTAGGCCTCCTTTAGACATGACAGCCAAGTGGGGTGTGATTTTGGGGTAGGCACTCTCTTAAGCCAACCAACCTCACAGGGATGTTAGGGGAAATATAGGAGGCAGGAGCATTAGCTTTGTTTGTCACCTTGAGTTATTTATTTAAAAAGGCAAGATCAAAATGTAATAATCATCATGATGATCATAAAATGGTTCATATGAGGAACTTTTTTTAAAGAGGGATATAGCTACCTTGATCCTTTAAGGTAAATAATTGTTTTCTTATAACCACAGTTTAGAGTTTGATATAATACTAGATTTTGGTAAAATGGAATGACATTATTAACCAGTCCACATGATAGTATATAATATACGATATAATAACATGTGTTTAACAGTTCCTATGGCCTTGTTCTTTATTACAAAAATAAAACCTTAGCCAAATGTGATATCTTTGTATCTTCCTTGTATCTTCAGTAGGAAGGACATCAAATTGAGACAAGGAGAATTCCTCCTATATTTAGGAATTGTAGTTTGACATAGGTATTAACAAATCTGAGGAGGATAATGAACAGGAGTAGGCCAGCAATATATTGTTGGGAAAAAATACCAGAACTATCACTCCTTAATCTGCTGCCCCAACAATACTAATGTACACTTGTATTTGAACGTGCAAAAGTTGGAATAATGAAATCCAAGGGTGTCAGATCAGTGGGGACAAAACATGTTATGGCTGGATGTGTGAAGATGCGAAACTAGGCATTGGTCTTATTGCAACTGATACCAACCTCATGGGAAAACAAGGATTTGAGACACAGCAGAAGACAGAAAGGAATGCGTATGTATATACATGCTCTAGGATATGCATAATTATATGTTCAACTGAACATGTATCTATATCTATATATAAAGATATTTACACAAATCACTGTTTTTGGATGTGCCAGATTTAAGAGTACACTATGTAATTATCCCGAATGAGTATAATTTCTTAATAATTCCTTTAATAATCCAGTAATAATAAGTGTACGCTTCCTTACCGCATGGTATTACATGTTACTTTAATATGCAAAGAGCACATCATCTATCTTGTAGATATTGTTTCAATGTCTAATCGCTTTTCAAGTTTTCCAGGATATTTTAATTGGGAGTATATACGTTAACATTATTTAAAAGCCACAATTTTATTCTCAGTAGATAAGAGAAATGTAGCTTATTTAATAATATTTTTTACAGGTATAACTGAAATCTAAAATAATTTAATTTTAAAATAAAATTAAATAGAGGAATTATACTATGAGATAATTAATACACCTACATTTGTAACTAAAGCTTCCTCCATCTTTGCACTGTTTGTTGCCACTGTACTCGAATGAGAAGACGGTGTTGTATAGTCTGTTACAGACTCCTGCAAAAAAAGTTCAACCAGTTTATCTAAATCATATACGCAACTTCCCTCAAAAATATGATTTGAACTTTGAGCAGAAAAGAATAATTTGTCATTTTCAAATTCCCAAGCTGAATTTCTTTATTAGAATAACTTAAAACGGTTAACTTTACATATTTGGTATTTTTTAAAAAGTAAAAAATCACTCAGTTAAAATATAGAAAACACTAACAACACATTTGATATTCAAATACCTATGTCAGTGGTCCGAAACCACAGGCCATGAAGCAGTACTGGTCCATGGCCTGTTAGGAACTGGGCCATACAGTTGCAGGTGAGCAAGCAAAGCTTCATCTGTATTTGCAGCCACTCCCCAGCACAAGCATCCTGTCTCAGCTCCACCTCAGATCATCAGGCATTGGATTCTCATAGGAGCACAAACCTTACCGTAAACTGCGCATGAGAGGGATCTGGATTGTGCACCTGCCCCCCGGTCCATGGAAAAATGTCTTCCACAAAACCAGTCCCGGATGTCAAAAAGGTTGGGGACTGCTGCCCTATGTCATGTCAGAAAAGCTGTGGATTGAAAGACTCTATCCAAAAGTATATCATTTGCATTATTCAAGAAATAGTTCTCAAATATTGTATGTCAATCCCAAAATGAGTCAAGATTAATTGCCTCATATTGGACTCTGTGTTTGCTATAACTCTACTAATAATCTGCATGTTATTAACTACTAATATCAAAAATGATTAAGAGACTTTTGAAAAATTCGACATCCCAATAATTGAAATGATAAGCATCTACAGAGTTAGGCTCTAGCAATTCTAGTTTCACTGAATCACAATCTTTGCAACACATTCTCCAATATTACATTTTTCTACTACAGAAATAGAACAGTAGAAAATAGTGATAATAAATCTTACTACAGCTAGTCCTCAATTTATATCCAGTTTACCAAATGTTTGAAGTTTTGACAGAATGCCTAAAACAGTGGTGGTTAACCTTTTCAGCACAGAGTGCTGAAACTGGAGTGCCCATGCCAAAGCACTGGAACCCAGAAGAGAGCAGCTGGCCGATGCGCATGTGCACAGTGGTCAGCTGCTCTTCTGGGTTTCTGTCACATGCATGTGCACCGGCCAGTTGGTCTGGTGCAGATGCACACTGGCCAGCTGCTCTCTTCCAGATTGCTGCATGCATGTGGTCTTTGTGAGAAAAGATGCTGAAAAGGTTAAGCAATGTGCAAAGATCAGCTGTACGGCGTGCATGTGCATGTGCATGCCGGAACCCAGAAGAGAACAGCTTTCTGCTGTGCATCTGCACCGGACCAGCTGTCTGGTGTGCATGCACGTAATGAAATCTGGAGAGCAGCTGGAGACAGCGTGCGTGACCTCAGAGAGAGCTCTGCATGCCACCTCCGGCATGCATGCCATAGGTTCATCATCACAGCCCTAAAAGCTACTTACTACCTGATTTCAAAGTTCTGACATCACACACATGCATGCACACCTGGTCATATGATCATAGCACTTAGCAACCATTTTGTATTTTTGGCCATTTGCAATCAGCTGTGGTCATGTGACCAGGGTTTACAATTTTGCCAGACAATGGTGTTTACTTCTGATTTCTGGCAAAAACTAATTCATAGCAAACCGTAAATTCACTTAACAACCACTGCAGTAGCTTAACAACCATCAGAAAACAAGCCGGTTGGTCACATGTGACCTGCTTTATGACTGTCACAACATATGACTGTAATTGCTAGGCTCAATTATGGTTATAACTTGAGAACTATTTATACTATTTTTTGAAATCAGGAGAAGTCAACTAATATCAAGATTGTCTTCACAACAAACAGCCTTAGAATTCTTTTATGCTCTCATTTCAGAAAGCACCATAAAAGAATGTATTTGATAAAATTTGGCAGGAAGATATAGGCACTTCTATTTTCTTACTTTCTGAGTTGTTCCAAATTCTGCAGCCGACACTGATATCATTGTTCCTATTTCTGTACTAAGTTCATTAGTTGATTTGTTTTCTTTAGAAGTAATAGGAACTGAGCTTCTGACTGTATTAGCACTGGACTTTTCTTGCATCTCAGAATCGCCCTGTTGAGCCTCCTTTACTTTTTTGTTCTTTAGTGATCGCTCTTTCCCAATTGGGCCAGGCTTGTATTCTTTGCTTTCTACTGGATTCATATCTGGAAGCTAAAAAGAATTAATATTTAATGT
>JANHFM010003107.1:62577-78080 GCA_032468115.1 Grayia smithii
TTTCTCTCTCATACACACACACCTCAGAGAAACTGCTTTCTTAATGGAATGTTTCCTTGAATGGTTGCCACAATGTCAGAATTGAGCTGCTATGTGCCAAGTGATTCTTCTACAAACTACTCACATGGATTATGAAGATTGTAAAGGAAAGGGAGAAAATGTGTTATGGTTTCAATGACCCTTGTCCCTGTTCTCTTCCATTATAAGCAAAACTTGCCTGATGGTAGCAAGTCTGGGATTAAGTCAGTCTTATGGGGGTAGGTTCTTCTCTTGTAGTGAATGAGCAGGCCCTATCTGCCAAGTCTGTATTATGACAAATGGATTTCTTTGCGTTTCCCTAGTTTCAAAAAAAAAAAGAGGGAAATATGGTGCTTGTGAAGTAGTTGTGAAAAGGAATGAAATAATACATAATTTGTTCAGGAAAAAATGGATGAATTCATTTAAAACAGTAATTGCATTTTAAAAACTATTACATAGAATTAGTCGAGCTTTGTTTAATATAGAATGAAGTTACCAGCTAGTTCTGTACTTTATCAGAGATGGGGGGGAGGGAGGGGGGGCAGAGAGAGAGAGAGAGAATGACAATAACAATGACAATGACAATGACAATGAACAGGGAAGAACTGTATAACAATCACGTTGTCTAATGCAATGCCCACTCACCATCAGATTTGCTAATCATTTGAACTTGAGTTGGGCCACAGTTCTCCACCTACAAACCTGGGATGAAAAGCTATTACTCTTGATAGATTCACACAGAATTGTGAGGCATGTATGACAGGAATCATGAACAGAGAGACACTTTGTACGTTTGAAAAATTATTTAAAGAAAGCTACTTTATTCAGTAAAATGCAAAATGCACACCCTCACACATTCCACAAAAAAGAAAATGTTAAGGTTTCTTTGTCACCACTGTAAACACATTTACACCTAATCCTTTTCTGTTTGTCAGATCTCACTTGCAAGTCAAAAACAAAAAAATCCTGTAGCACCTTTTCCAACTACAGGATATGTTCTGACTGTCAAAACTTATTAAAAGGCATAACCTTGCATAAGCTGCAGTTCACTACACCAGATGTTTTGAGACCTGCATTTGATGAAGTGAGGTGCTGCTCATGAAAGCTTACTCCTTTTAATAAATTGTTTTAGTCAGAAAAGATGCTACCAGAATCCTGATTTCTTTTGTTATAAATAGACTAACGTTATTTCTCCTCTTGCAATACTGACTGCTCTGTATCTGTTTCCTTCAGTAACTGAATTTCAGAAAGGGGAAATCAGGTATCATCCTTCCTCTGAAATGAAAGTTATTAACAATGAATTCCAGTATCTCCAGAAGAAATTTGATTTAAGTTGATAACTTTACATTATAACCCTGCGTATATCTCTTGTTTTATATCTCAAGTATTCGTTTCAATGCTTTTGACTCCAAACTCTGTATCTGTTTCAGTGATTTTAAGTTTTGTGTTTTTATTCTTTTTTTTTTGCCATACAGACTATATATCTGTTTATGTTTCTCTTAAAAACCTAATGCAGAAAAAACTATTCAGATGAATTCTTATACATATAATATACCTTTTGCTCATATGTTGCACATTTATCTGCACACAGATAAATATGCTACATATTAATGCTAAATAGCTTCTATGTGAGAGGGATGGTGCAATATGCAATATAGCATCACTACACAAACTCTGCCAGATTTGTACTTGCACCACAACTTTACAGGCAAGTATCAAATGATGTGGTCCTTATATTGTGGCAAAATGATACTTATTCATTAAAGAGGGCCTTACTTTTTCAAGAGCTAAAAATTAGTTGCGTTATGAGTCACATTATGAATTCCCTTCTTAGAGATCCAACACCTTTTTTTCAAGCTTACTGAGAAAACTAAAAAAAAGAGGAGAGGCTGCCTTAACAAGTAGCAGAGAGATGCTGTGCTTGAATGAGGTATGAATTCCAAATTCCTTCAGAAGTATGCCCAGCAACAATAACAAGAAATAGAAAAAACAAAAATATTTCTTAACAGCAAAGTAAAATATTTCATGGTATAAGACAATATCTCAAAATATAACAAGCCTCCTGGTGCTTCTCTTCTTCTCCTCTTTCTGGAATGATTGCTAAGAGAAAAGGCATAAAATCTTATTCCAGGAAACCCTGAACCAGTGGTGAAATGCTCTGAAGTCTGCTACCGGTTCGCTGCACATACATGCACATACATACCACAGGCACCAGTGCACAGCGCTGCAAAAGGAGGCTTAAGAAGCCTTTTCCAAGGTACGTAGAACAGCGAGGGGGGGGAAACAGCTGTGCCTCATGATTTAGATTTGCTAGAAAGCAGGATTTCAGCAGGATTTCAGCAAATATAAACCACACAGCACAGCTGATCGCGGAAATACCGGTTCATCTGAACTGGTAGAATTTTTTTACTACCGGTTCTGCTGAACCGGTAGCTTTTCTTAGTACCGATTCGGGTGAACCGGTCTGAACTGGTAGCATTTCACCCCTGCCCTGAACTCTATTTCATTGAGCTATGGCAGCTTGGTGATCGTATCAGAAAACCAGTAGCCTTCCAAATAATTGGTCTGTGGTTTCTCTTGTCACTTACAACTGGCCATGGAGTCTAAGGCTAGTGATAGTTGCAGTCCAAAAACTTGTAAAGGTGATCCCCAACTTACAATGCTTCATTTAGTGAATACTTGAAGTTGCAACGGCAGTAAAACAAATCACTGATGACTGTTTTATGATCGTTATGACTGTTGCAGTATCCCCATGGTCATGTCATCAAAATTCAGATGCTTCAGAAATACAGATTCATATTTATGAGAGCTGCAGAGTCACCTTTTGTGACTTTCTGACAAGCAAAGTCAATGGGGAAGCCAGATTCACCTAACAACTGTGCTATTAACTTAACAACTACTGTGATCCACTTAATAACTATGGCAAGAAAGGTCATAAAATGAGGCAAAGTTCACTTAACAGTCTCACTTAGCAACAGAAATGTGTGGCTCAATTTTGATCATAAATCAAGGACTACCTGTACAGTTGCCCTTGATGTTTTAAACTTCAGGACAAATATATTAGGCTTTTTGTTCATTTCTCAATAAACCATGATCTTGTACAGACATGGTACTTAATTGTAAAATGGTTAAATGAATCATGCACCATGCAAGTGTCCCACAAATACTTGGTTCGTGTTATAAGTGACCATAAAAAGTAACTTTTAATGACTCACACCTTGTTGGGCAGGAACTATAGATATTATTTGAACTCAAAATGCAAACTTTTTCTGACCACCAAATCACAAACCACCAAATCACAGATTGCAATTTAGGGTTTAATTAAAAAAAGGTAGAAATAACATTGTCTTATTCAGATCATACATGTAACAACTACCAACAAACTGATAGTGCTTTTAGAAGCATACTCTAAATTGCTTGGCCACTGAGTCTATAGAAACACAAATTCTCCTTTTACTGCCTGGTATCAATTTCAGTAGAGAAATTGGCATTCTGTTTTGCTGTTGTGGGGGGAAAACCTGTTTTCCATTACTGATAGAATTCTGTAAGGAGAGAATGTAAAGATTTACCATCTCTCCATATTCTTTATCTCTCCACTCTCCAAACCTGCAAAATTTGATGCTGTAATCAGGCAATGTATGCAGGTGAGATACATAAATCTAAATAACCCAGTAATTCAGTTAAATGAAGTCAACTTGTGGGTTCTCTAAATTAGATTTGATTTCAATCGCTTACAGGCATTAATATTGTTGGTGACTTTAGAAAAATATTTGGCAAATAATACAATATACAGTGACTGAGAGAGAGAGAGATGAATCACTTCAGCCAAATGAGATCAAAAACTGTTTATATATGAAATAATACAAAAGTCATTGTAACAGTTTGCATGGATATATTCCAGAATATGATTCAGTTTCTAATACAGATAATTTAATGAAGTCTGTAAGAGGCCAAACATCAGAAACACAAATCATTGTCTCTTCTGCTTTTCTTTCCCTGTTCCTTTTTCTACTTAATGATAGTAAATCCTTCCCTTCTCACCGGCATCTCATTCTTGTTCTTTGGTAACTTTCCAAATTTTTTTTTTCATCATAAGCATTCATTATAATTCATTTATTTCTCCAGTCTTGTCCTATATTCAGGCCACCTAAACTGCAATTATACATTCAGAAACTGGTGCTTCTTTTACAATTGCCCTGTAAAAGGCAAAATGTAATATTCACTAGGAATTCCCACTTAGCTTTATAATAAACACAGTCACTTATTAAACAGCAAACAACTACCTAGGGTATGAACTTAATTCTAGATCTACACGCAGTAGCAATATTAGTCTTCAAAGACCAGTTATTCAAAGCAAAGGGACACAGGAAATGATTGTATCATATATTTTACAATTGTTTTATCTTCTGTTATATCCAGTTTTAAGCAGGGAAGGTAAAAATCTAATGAATCTAATGAAGGAAAACAACATATTAATAACAAGACTATGAAATGAGGGATGGAGATTTTTATCCCCCTACTAGCAAGCTAATGATATGGATCTTTCTCATCATTTTATACTTTCAGATATAACTTCAGTTTGGTGTAATGTTTAAGGCACCAGGCTATAAACCGGGATATCGTGAGTTCTAGTTCCACCTTAGGCACAAAGTCACCTGGGTGGCTTTGGATCAATCATTCACTGTCCGTCCTAGAAAAGAGGCAGTGGCAAACTGCATCAGAAAACATTGCCAAGAAAACTCCAGGCAGTCACCAGAAGTTAACACTTACTCAAAGGCACCTATATCCCCCCCCCAAAAAAAAAACCCTTATTGTATAAGGAACGTGTTAATCTTTAGTCCAAAGTAGAATTCCCAACCTGCTTTTTCCCCATGATATATCCACATGCATTTATTTTACATGGGATAGGGTGGAAACACACATGAGTTTCTGAGTTTCTATGTATAGCAATGTTGCTGATTCCACGTATGTGAAACTTTGTACAGTTAACAAATGTTAAGTTTATTCCATTTTATTCCATCCATTTGCATGTTTCCAACTTAGTAAGCAAATTCTGCATTTTCTCTTTACAAGCTAAGTAGTGAGGGAAGTTACTGGCATTGCTTTTGGGGAAGTTATTAGTTGTGCTTTTCACTAAAAGCATTGAAATGTATCATTTGGTAATTTTCAAGACATGCCTTCGATATACAAATGGGATTTTGAATCCATGCTAGAGGACCACTTATCTTACTGAGCATGATCCAGAACTAGTGAAATCTCTAAACAGTTAGCTGTTCCTTATTGAATATAAAGTTCACACTAAATTACCTATTATTATCCATTATAGTATTATTTATTAAACATTATTCCAATTATTCCTATAACTGTTACTGTAACTAGGCACTGTTCCTGATACTATTACTACTATTACTAATAATACCAATAATACAATTTATATTTCAATGAGCTGCTAAAAATTGGGTACAAAATTATTACCAAATTTATCAAGAATATTTTGTCTGACTTTTTTAAAACCTATAGGCAAATATAGGTTAATATGAAACTATAGTTGGTAATCTTTGCCTGCCATGTTTGCCCTCTAAAATAATATTCGTGTAATATTGTTCCTCCTTAGGGGCAATAGAGATACAGCTAAAAAGTGACATTTTTTTAATTGCAGGAAGGATTAGCATTTGATCTGATATCAGTCACTTCCCAAAAATATGTTGATTTCATTCATTTATTCATTCATTCATTCTTAGTTACATAATTACATGGGTTCCAAAAAGGGCATGATGGCTTAGTGGTTGAAGAGCCATTGTCAGCTAGAAATCTGAAAGCCCAGGTTCAAAAGTGGAGTGCCCCCTAGAGTCAAGCACAATTGGACAGGGCAAACCTTTACTTTACATAGATTGGATCTTTCTCTAAAACGCTGTTGACTGCACCCTTGGATAACTTTTTAATATACCCTCCCAACAACTATGCAGTGGCCTAAACTGGATTGAGAGAACATGATCAACCTACAATCACTAAGAGAATCCATGATGGTTCAAAGACCTAAACAGAGGTTTCTCCAATATCAGCCCTACTGACCACAGGGTGTGGTCCAAAAGTTGAGACAGTGGTACAACTGACATAAAAATGGATGGAGGTTTGGATACCCCATCAAAGCCATTTCTTTTTTTTTAATCACTGCTTTGAGTCACACATTCTAATTTGTCTCTCCAGTGTGCCAGCTTGTACAAAATTCCCATTTTCTCCTCAAAATACCTGCTCTTATTTATTTGATTGCTTCTTTTAGTTCAGTATCTATGCCACCCCTTTCCCACAGAGCATCAATATAATGATCAGTTTTCTATACAGTGTAAAGGAACAATAACTGATTTTTTAAAAAAACTGAAATTATGAGCTGTGCAACTCAAAACATTTACCAATTCAAATCTGAAAATAAGCATCTCTTTCTGATTTATTCAGCATTCACGTGAGTGGCAAAACCGTGTTTTAAAGCACCTCAAATTCTTTTTAATATCCAACATGTTAAAGCAACTTCATTTTTTCCCCATTACATAAAATTAACAAGGTAAAATGACCCCAATTCTATAAACATTTTCTTAAAAATAAGATATGTGATTCAACAGATGCATGTTTACCGTCTGAGATGATTGTGAGCAGCTCATCTGACAGATAACTACAATTTCATATCATATTGTGCTTTTCAGTGAAATCAGTTTATACACCCAAAGGTTGCCCTACACAGTGACTATGTGTAGAGAAATCAAGGACATTCATGGATATATATATATTTCAATGGGCTTCATATGAAATATAATATGCATTTGTGTTAGAGAGTTAAGAGTTCCATTCACCAAGTGCTGCTTGCTTGTAAGACTTGCTGTAACGAAAGGGGGGTGACTTTACAGGCATCATGTCATACAATTACACAAAAGCAGTTCATTCAACAATTTGGGGGATAAAGGGGAACACAGATTTGCAGCCAATGACAATGGCATAAATAGCACACCCCGAATTTCCCAAACATTTCTACAATTAAAAGTATCATATCTACAGAGAGCTATGATCAAACTGCACAAATGTAAAAAAAAAAAAAAAGAATGCATTGCTTGATGAGCCATCTTTACAGATATAAACAGCAGACATTTTTCTGTTAAATAAGCAAATAGGTCCATGTGAAATTATTAACAAAATCTGTCCTAAGGCATGTTCCCATCAACAAAGATAAAATGCATTTAGTGCCAACTTTTCCCATTCCCTTTATTCAAAGCCTATATATTGATGATTTATTTTTAGATTTGTCTGATCCATTTCCCATCACTGTCATTTAGACTCAGTAGTCAATTCAGATTGCCTCAAAGCATTTAGAAAATATGCCATGCAACTGTCTCAAATATATCAATAATAGCTCTGTTAGGACTGCAAGGTTAGGACTGCAAACTCCATTCTATTGAAAACAATGCTGTGATGATTTATGCATTGTTGGCCATTCCATATGCATATCTGATTTCCTGCCAAAAGGAAGATATATGACTCTGAGCACAAGTGAATTTAAGAATATGGATCAATATAAAGGCTAGTGAAACTTAAACATAGATTTAGATATGGTTATAGTTAATCTGAAGACTAACGAAATATAATTATGGTACAACATACACTATAGAAGCAAAAGGAAGGAAAAAAGGAAAAGGAAATAATTCATTTAATACTTTTAAATAGTAGAGAATTGGATCTCAAATAATTTTGATTATTTTTATATAATTTTATGAATTATATTATAATATTTATAATATTATATATAATATTATAATATTATAATTATAGTTGTTCTGAATATATTTGCAGCAGCTAAGAAGGAGAGAGAAATCCTTTGATTTCTGTACTAATTTTCTCCAATATTTGCAATGACACTTGCCATTCAAAACAAATGTATTAGTGAAAATAAAAACTTACATGTATCGTCTATACATGTCTATACATGCTGTATAGACCATGATGTATGTATGTATGTATGTATGTATGTGTGTGTATGTATATGTGTGTGTGTGCATATATGTGTGTGTGTGTGTGTGTGTGTGTGTGTGTGTGTGTGTGTGTGTGTATTTAAATAAAATAATATTCAGATTGAATTTGATTAGAGAAAATTGTTTGCAAAAATGGTATATAATGCTTGGAAAAAGCATATAAATATTCTTGTGGTGTAAACTTTTAAAAAAAAAAAAACCAAAAACCTAAAGATGTACTAGCATGGGAGAGTTCAATTTAATGAATGAAGGGGAAAAAATGAATCAGGAAAAAAAAACAAAATAAGATAAAATTCTCCCATTTCTAATAATGACTACAGGATGCAAATATGGGCCCTATAACTAAAGTTCACCTTATGATAGTTCAACTTACTTAATTTCCAGCTTTTGCAGTTTAACATGTAAGGGGATTCTAAGCAATTTCACATTTTTCCTTCCTTTATTTAAAAACATCCACATTTACTAGTGGACCTTGCAAATTTGGGGGAGGTTTTAAGAGCCTGTATGAGTAGACAATAGGCAGCCTCCAACCCAATATTTGGAGTCCCTTCTAAATACAATTACTGAAAATTGGTGGCATATTATAAGGTGAAAAATACATAGAAATTGTAGCATAGGGCCTAAAATAGACTAACATCATTATCTGAAAAAGGAAAACACCACCAACATCTAAAACAATTAATACTATATCCCTGAAATGTTCATATAATGAAAAATGATAAAGATGTTTTGTGTGCTTACACAGACACACAGACACACATGCATATACATAGGTAAACTGCATTTTCTGAATCATGCTATATTGCTACTTATCCATGTATATTTCCCTATTTTAGCACCATGACACTGTAAGGAAAAATAAACCCTACAAATATTTTGGATATAATCCAGGCCATGAATATAAAAAGAGGCAATAATGTAATGATTCTTATATTCTAGATAGATACACCAGTTTCATCATCATATATCAGTGCAATGTTACTAACATGTATGCATATATAAAAGAAAGTTAACTTTCTATTTTATAAAAATTATTTTTTTAGCAATTTACCAAGGGCATTTGCACCTTTGCCATAATGAAGAAAAGCAAAAAGAATGTATCTATAGCTAGATAAAAATGGAAGGAAAATATAAAATCCATTATTTCAAGTTGGGATCTTTAGCCAAGCCTTTGACTAAATATAGAATTCTATGTTTGAACTTCAAGTATGGCACTTATCGTAGTAAGGGCAAATAGGTTTTGTTTTTTCACAGTTAGTGATCCATTCTGTTCCTTTGGTATATGTAATTTTAAAATCCAGGTAATTACTTCAACTAGCTGAATTTTAAATCACTACATCTTCCTCACCCACATAGTGTGGAACTGTGATTTTTTTTACAAATCCATTTCATAAATTTGACGGGCCACAATTAGCTGTATGACAATTAAAATTATATTGACCTCAGTATGTTCATTATTATTATCATTATTTTTGTACCAAAAACCATGATAGAAAATAAACGCTAAGCATACACAGCATTTAACTGCATAATGCCAAAAGAGAGTGTGATGTTAGGTATCCACAAGATGAGGTTTGGGGTGATTAGTACTGGCAGTTTTGCAATCATGTGCTTAGAGAGTAGGAATCTCTCCCTTTCCTTCCCCTCCCTCTCACCCCAAATTTCATAGAAATGCTTCCTATCATCCTTCTCTTTTGACAATAACATCCTGGGCATGTTTTCAATCAGTCATACAAATGGAGTGATACTAATCATGGCCAAAATATTGTGCTCTTCAACAAATAGCATTGGATCCTGGGGGGAGGGGAAGGGAGGGCAGGGCAGAGCAGAAGTAATGGAGCTGTAAGGCCAGATTGCAGGTGTTGACCCACTGTGTCTTTATCCATCTTTTACGATTGTTGTTGTTATGAACACTCGGTTTTGAATCTGGTCTAGAAAGTGCACAGAGAATACTTTAACGGCTTTCTTGGTGGTTGTAGGAAAACAGTTGTTTAAGCAATGTTCCTTTCCTAATTCAAATGGCAGCTGGCCAAGATACACAGCAAAGCATTCTGGTTCTGCCAGTCTCACACATAAGCAGAGTCACTAGACTGAGTCCTGCCAAAGTTAGGCACACTCATGCGTGGCAGGTCCTTGTTCCTGATTTCATAAATTGATTTCCGTTTAGCTTGTGCTCCCCTCACAGCCATTTTGATCTTTCTCCAACCTAAGTGGTTCAGTTCAGCTAAGTTGAGCACCACACAAATGCCGCTCACGGCAAACATGAAGACCAAGAAAACTGTCTTCTCGGTGGGCCTGGAGACATAGCACTCGACTTCCTTAATGCAGGGGTATCTGTCACATTCATACATGGAAGGGACATTGAATCCATACAGAAAATATTGTCCAACCAGGAACCCAATCTCCAGGGCATTTCTGAAGACCACCTGAATGATATAAAATCTAGAGATGCCTTCTTGGCGCCTCATCTTTGACTTTGAGGTTCTTATGGCTGGATTGGGAATTTCCTTCACTTCCAAGCAGTCAGGTTCTGCTTCCTTGGTGGAGTTTTCAGTGTTTTGCAGCACCCCATTGACAATGGTGTTCTTGATTTTCTTACTGTCATCCCGCTTCATGGAGTCCTGATCGCGATCCAAGGCAAGGAAAACAGTTGAATACCTCATTTCCCTCTGCTTGGCAGACTGATGAACTGAGTACGTTATAAAACAGAGACTCGGAGTGCACACCATGATGATTTGAAATACCCAGTATCTAATGTGAGAAATAGGAAATGCTTGGTCATAACATGCCTGGTTGCAACCTGGCTGCAAGGTGTTGCACACAAACATAGTCTGCTCATCGTCATACACAGTTTCACCTACAATCGCCACAATCAGAATCCGGAAGATCACCACCACGGTCAGCAGAATCCTATAAAACAAAGGTTGGGTGAATGCACATGTATAGGATTGGAGTGGAATTTAAAACAACAACAACACAGATTCCATTGGGCATTGGGCACTGTCTACATTGTCATAGAATGACTAAGGACAAGGAGGCCTTCATCCCTCAGTCATAAAAGCTCAGTGAATGGCCCTGGGCTGGTTTGTTCCTCCCAGCCTATTTCACTGTTTCAAGAGTAAAAAAATGAAGGAGAAGAAGATGATAAGTGCACTGCTTTCAGTTTCTGGAGGAAAGGTTGAACATACGTCTAATAAACACATAAATAATATTTGAGAACCTAACCTTAATGCTATGAACATTGATGCATTTATTATAGTTGTTTCTGTTGTTTGGTTTTGCTTTTCTAACTGTTTCTTTGGCCACTTTTTAATATTATTAATATGACATACACATTTATTAAAAAAAATCATTCGTCCGTGCAATTCCTACATTTTTTGAGTTGAATGAATGAAATGATTTCCTGGCTGTTTTCATTGCAGTTAAGAGGAACTGTCCAGTGCTGAATTTGTATGGCACTCATCCACAGAGAACTTCATAGCTTTTGTTGAATGGTTTGATTTTATGAAACAATGCACTTCTCTCTAGGGACATTTACAGCAAGCAGGAAAAACTACTTCCTCTGTCTATGAGAGTACACCAAGCTTAATTTTACTAGCAAAGGACAAAGTCTATAACAATGGTCACTTGAGAAGCACTTTCTCCCTCCCATTCCCCTTCCTGAGTCTCTGCTGTGGTACAACAGAAGTTGATCAATTAAAAAAGAAGGTGAAATGAAAACCAGCAGTGCATCTCCCATTTTCCTATGGTTTGCAATCTATTGATCAACCGTTACAAATAGTAACTGAGAAGAGAGGCAAATCAGAGACAAGGAGGGCTTGCCCTTACTTTACCCTTGTTGCTATTATTACTATTATTTGCACACTGTAATCACCAGCTAGATTAGAGATTACTCTCAGGACTTAAAAATAAATAAATCTACCCCAAAATATATCCCATCCATATTTTTTTTTCATTAAATATTAATTCAGGAATCTTTATTTATGAGCACATGGATGGGAACAAAAACTGAGGAATAGATTGTACAGAACTTAAAAGTCTCCCCTGAACTCTGCAATAAAATACAGAAATAAAGGCATGTGAGAAGCGGGAAATGCCAGTCCTGTGCAGCAGCAAGCAAGTTTATTGAACAAATATTTGAGGACAAGGAAGGAGGGAAGAAGGGTCAGTCAAGGTGTCCCGTTCAGGCTGCAGCCCTGCAGCTTCCTTCCTCGGGGAAACAACAACGACAACAACAACAATCCCTTAGAGACTTTCCTTCCAAATTCCTACCTTCGGAATTGGAGAAATGACAGCCAAGCAGGCACTTCCGAGATGAGTTTACAGCCTCCGCCGCAGCTTTGCTGAAAATCAGCAGGTCAAGCGGGCAAAGGGAACTCCGGAGAAGGGAAAGGAAGGGAAGGGAAAGGGGGGAGAAGACTCCAAACTGGCCGGCTGGGAGCCGGTGGATGGGGCTTACCTCCCTATCATAGTAGAGTGCTGCTGGACAGCGGCTTCGAGGAGTCTCTCTAGGATGGTCCATTCCCCCATCGCGGTTCATCCGGAGGCGAAAGCGCGGCGGCGGCGGCAGCAGCAGCACCAGAGCGGCCGAGAAGCACCAGCCTGAGCCGGGCCTCCTTGTCCTGCGAATCAAAGCCCCGACCCCCGGGGGGCGGGCTGCTTGCAAGGCAGGGCGGCAGCTCCGGGGAGCCAGCTTAGGCGGCGATCGCCTTCCGTGTCTCTCTGCCTGCCTCCCCGCCGCCTTTAAGTAGGCTCTGCTTGCGTCACGGCCAGGTTGGAGGGGAGCAGCTAAGCGGCGGCGCCACAAGCTGCAAGGGATCGCCGCCTCCCACGCCGCCAGGCTGCCAAAGGTTCCGGCGGGAAGGGGCAATTCTTCGTCAGCGAGCCCAGCCGCGGTTGGGTGGGCGCGATCTGGTCCCCCTCTCCGCCGAGGTGCTACTTGGCGGAGGGGGCCGCCCGGCATCCAGGCAGGTAAGGGCAAGATCGGAGGTCTCCCAGCCCATTAGCGTCCTAGCGGCTGAATCCATTTGCCTCGTGGCTGGGCCTTTGGCGAGCTCTTGTGAAGAGAAGGGCCTTTCCTTGCCTCGGGCTAGCCGGGTCTGGGTGAGAAAGAAGGAACGAGAGTGTCAGGCGTGCTGGAGACCAGCAGTGGCAAAAATCGGGACGCAGAATCAGATTATTTCTTCCCAACCTACAAAGCAACTCCTGTTTGATCCGGTCCTGGTGTGAAGGTGAACAGAGCAGGTCGCCAAAGCAGCTCCTGCTTTGAAGAGAAATTGCATTTGTTGGAGAAATGCCTTTGTGGTAGGTGAATCCTTCCCTAAGAAGGCACCCTTTCCCGGTGTTTTATTTCTCTTTACCTGCACTCAGAGCTTCAAGGTAAGACAAGGAAACCTTAAAATAGGATTAGTAGAGGGGGGGGGAAGGGCCAGTGTAAGCAATTGGACTGAATTGCATATTTTAGCACTCTTGGCAACTGCTGACCCTTCTGCACCACTAGGAGGGAGAGGGTTGAGCAGTAAAGATTATCCATTCCTTTCTGTGGTGTGTGTGTGAGAGAGAGAGAGAGTGGGGGAGGGGCTGTTCTTAAGACACCCGTCTAATCAAATGGTGTCCTTATCAAAGGGGCTTGTTCCACGTGCCACGCATTATGTCACCTTCTTCGAAATGTGATGGTCATCCTGCTGGGTTTGGGACTTTGCCACAGATTTTGCTACCAAGCTCCCGGAGGAACTCCTGAGATACCACTGGGTTCACAAGCCTCCACAGAAGGGCTCCAAATGATGTCAGAATGGCAGCTGCATCTCCACACTTTTGGAGCCTTGTCTCCTTTTCCTATGCATTCAATACCCAGCCAAGGGAGAAAACAAATATGTATGGCCGCACCAACAGCATGTGGCCAAGCAACTCTCCAAAACTGGAAACCAGCCCAGAAGCACCATGAAGTGTCTTGTAATGTCATCTTCTAAAATCAAGATTTCTAATATATTACAAAATTTGTCGAGCTGTATTTCTAGGGCAGCACATCTCCACTGGATGTACATTTAAAAAAAAAAAATTGCTAAAATTGTAACACATGGATTTCAAAACAGATTTTTGCAGATGTGTGTATCAGTATCGGTAAGAGAGTCGTGGCAAGCTGCAACGTATCCTGTGTCAACACTCAGCGGCAAACCCGAATGTGATGCTGAGAAATGTATGAAGTCAACCAATGAGTCATTGCTCAATGTTCTGTTTCACAGTTCAAGCTGGCACTTTGCTCTGTCTTCCCTACTGAATGTACATGTAGTTCTGACAGCACAAAAATGAAGCCATGGATGCAGCTGCAGTAAGCACAAGGGAATCAGGCAAATCTGTCTTGGCTGCATGATATGTGGCATTTCAGTCTAATGCTTTGACTTTGGATATTAAACATGACCTGGCATTGTAATTTCACGGCTCTGGGTTTTAATGTACACTAATTATACAGCAACATGGATAGCCATCAAAATGCCTTGGGCACCAAGCTAGATGGTATAAATATCCCAGAGAAGAATGACCCTGTAGCTTTGAAGAAGGAAGCATGCAGGAAGTTGCTTAGCAGTTTTCTAGTTGGCTGCCCTTGCGTTTCAGTGAATGTGGCTGAATGTCTTGTGATGACAATCCTGAAAGATAAACTGGAGAGGTGAGGAAGTAAATCAGAAGCAGACCTGTTTTATGACAACTGCAGTTAACTCCTTTCTTCACTGAAGATGTTATACTGTAATAATTTTCTGAATCCCTTTTTAATTAGGGAGAAAAATGAAACAAAACTGTTTCAGCTCCCTAGGAACTGTCATTGTCTGCATACCCATTGTTGCAGACAATAAAGACTTTGTATTTTGTCTAATTAAAGAATATAATACATAGCTTTCAGGACTAAAACAATATATTTAGCGGCTGCCTGGAAGTAATATTCAGCATGTTGAAGTATGTTACACAATATTTCAGACTGATCATTTTCTAATAGAAAAGTATGGTGGGGAAAAAAGAGGCCACATATTACCTACTGCCACTGGACACTGTTGTGGTGCAAGTCAGTGAACAATAATAATTATTTGCAGTAGGACCATACTTTACACAAACCACTTTTCAAAATGCAGCTGCGACCACAATTGAGCTCTAACTTTCAGTTGCTCTGCAAGACAATTGCAGTTTTGCCCCGTTTTATGACTTTTCTTGCCACAGTTATTAAGGGTATCACTGCAGTTGTTAAGTTAGGAACACAGTTGCTAAATGAATCTGTCTTCCTCGTTAATTTTGCTTGTCAGAAGTTCACATAAGTTGATCACATGACCTGGAACACTGCAACCATCATAAATGCATGCCAGTTGCCAAGTGTCCAAATTTTAATCATATGACCGTGAGAATGCTGCAATGGTCATAAGTGTGAAAAACAGTCATAAGTCACTTTTTTCAGTGCCATTCTAACTTTGAACAGTCGCTAAACAA
>JANHFM010003107.1:106056-117683 GCA_032468115.1 Grayia smithii
AGTGGGCGTGGCTGTGAGTGATGTCAAGTTGGTCATGCTCACTCAGTCACAGGAACCCCCCCCACCAAGCCACACCCACAGAACCGGTAGGAAAAAAATTTAGATTTTTACACACACACACACCACGTCAATGGTGTCCCGCTTTACCAATCTTAAAATCTGATCACCTTATGCTTGACATTGCCTTGCAGCCTCAATCTCACATTTGCAAAATCACTGTACCTACAATGCACATCTAGACAAAGCTGTTTCAGAAATTCCAGGAGTTCACTAAACGTCGGAAGAACTGCTGGAGGAAATCTCAGAAGGGGGATGCCATGAAGCAAGATGGGCCCCCCTGCTTGACTCTTAATTTATGTGTACACTGGAAACCAAACTAGTTAAGTCAGGTAAAATAGCATGAAAACTCTTTTAGACTGAAATAAAGTCCTTTTTTAATATAAATGTTGCAGTGAAGATGTAGAAATCAATGATAGTGATGAAAACATGAAAAGCAGGAACACTTGTAAATGGATGGGATGGGAGCGACTCTGAGATTTCTTCTTCAGACCATGGCCCTGCCAGTTCTGACGTTTTTAGCACACTCTCTTCCCACGTGTACCGCTTGCAGCATAGATTCACTGATATCATCCAGTCCTATCAGTGAAATCATGGGTGACACAAATCCATAAAGGGCTGCCATAGCCACACTCAAGGGCCAAGCAAAAGCCACTAATATCATTAACCAGACCAAACTCCACAGCAAGCAGCAGCAGCTCAGGGATCCGGTGGTGACACTATAAAGAAACAAAAACATTTTGACCAGAAGCATTTTAAAGCACATTTCTCCAGCAGTTTCAAGTGAAGGAGGAGGAGGAGGAGGAGGAGAAAGAGAAGAATATTTATTTGTATTCTCTTAGGAAATTGATGGATTATGTGTCTACTTCTTTAAAAAACTTTCCACTGCCATAGCAGAAGCTCTAAGCATAATCTATGAAATATCTTTCAGAACCAGCTCCTTGCTCAACCTATGATCACCAGCCATGGTCATTCCTATCTTCACAAAGGGTGACCCCAACCTAGTTGAAAATTACAGACCAATCTCATTGTGTTGCGTCACCTGCAAAGTCATGGAATCAATCATAAACCAATCCATTACCCTCCACTTAGAGACAAACAACTTACTGTCTAACAAGCAGTTTGATTTCAAAATTTGTCCTGTAATCTGCAACTCCTACATTGCAAAAATATATGGACTACACAACTGGACCAGGATAAAGCAATAGACACAATTTACATAGATTTCTACAAAGCTTTTGATTCAGTGGTACACGACAAACTACTTTAAAAACTAAAATATGGCATTTCTGGATCTCTGCATAAGAGATAGCTGCGTTCCTGTCAAACAGGTAACAAGTAGTCAAATTAGGGAGTGCCCTATCAAACTCTGCACCTGTTAACAGCGGTGTCCCCCAAGGTAGTGTTTTAGGACCCACATTCTTTACATAAATGACCGTTGTGATCATATTATAAGCAACTGCATTCTCTTCGCTGATGATGTAAAACTATTCAACACCACTGACAATGGTGCTGCCCTACAAAGACTATCTGGCAGACTGGTCAAACAATTGGAAACTTCAAATATCAACCAACAAATGCTCTGTTTTACACATTGGCAAAAAAAAAAAAAATCAGAACATCAAATACAATCTGGGCAGATACGACCTCATAGACGACCCTCATTCTGTTAAGGACCTTGGAGTACTCATCATCTATAATCTAAGTGCCAGAGCTCACTGTAACAGCATTGCCAAAAAGGCATTAAGAGTTGTTAACCTAATCTGCAAAGCTTCTTCTCCAGTAATATTATACTGCAAACTAGGGCATACAAAACCTTTGCTAGACCAATTCTCAAATACAGCTCATCTGTCTGGAACCCACACTGTATATCGGACATTAATACAATTGAGCAAGTCCAGAGATATTTCACGAGAAGAGTACTCCATTCCTCTGCTCACAACAGAATACCAGGCTTGAAATTTTGGACAGACAATTGAGAACTATGCTGCCTTTGGTCTGACCTAAGCATAGTTCATAAAATTATCCGCTACAACATCCTACCTGTCAATGACTACTTCAGCTTCAATCGCAGTAATACACAAGCACACAATAGATATAAACTTAAGGTAAACAGCTCCAAACTCAATTGCAGAAAGTACAACTTCAGTAACAGAGTTGTCTACGCCTGGAATTCACTACCTGACTCTGTGGTTTCATCCCCTAATCCCCATAACTTTAGCCTTAGACTCTCTACTGTTGACCTTACCCCATTCCTGAGAGGTCTCTAAGGGGCATGCATAAATGCACAAACATGCCTACCGTCCCTGCCCTACTGTCCCCATTTATTCATATCCATATCCTGTATTCATAATTATGTTTATACTTATATCTGTTATACATATTTGCCAAAATAAATAAATAAAATAAAATGAATTATGATTTTGTCCCTCTAGGATGGTGCCAGTCTTGGAAGAAAGGCAGAGCCTCCAGAAAGAGTCTGCAGAGTTTATGGGAATTTAGAACTATAGACTAGTTTTTCTCCATGTTTGTGCTAAATAAAGAGCCACACCTCTTTCCTTTTAGGAAATATAATGAGCAAAACAAAGGGGTTTTTTTACAGAAAAGAAGAACCTATACCTTGCCTTTTTTTCAGGCGGAGGCAGAAGTGCCTCAGTAACTGCTGCTTTTGGAGCTTTTTCTCCTACATCTTCATATTCTTCCCCTCCTCCTCCTCCTCCTTCTTCTTCATCAGCTTCAGACATGGTTTCCCAAACAGGCTCCTCTTAAATGCACTATTAGTGATTGCAGAATAAAAACAAGATTAGTATTAAATAAGTTTGAAAATTATGTAAGCAATATGTTTTGCTTTTAAAGACATCCAATTACTAATATTTTGTCTACTTTAACTTCCGCCAGCCTGATATTTTCTACATATTCTGAGATTACAAGGGAAAGCAAGAGGAGACAAAAATGGAGCAGTATAAAGAGCTTGTTAATATCTTGGGAAAATAAGACACTTAACAGGAAAACAAAAGCAAAATTGCAAAACTTCTTCAATAATACCTTTTCTGTAGGACCTCCTTGGGCTGCTGCCATAAAAAAAATTATGATGACAATGTCTATACTCCAAAAATTTTGGCCCTTCATCATTGCCTGCCAAATTCCCAGTGAAATAGATTAGTATGCAAATTTTCAAATTAGACCAAAATAGGTGGATCGCTGGTATATTAATACACATTTTAAATATAAGGGATACCATTAACAAAATTGTTCATATGCATTCACAAGTTACGCATATTTAACATTTATTTATTTATTTATTTATTTATTTATTCATTTATTTATTCATTTATTTATTTTATTAAATGTATATGTCTCCCATTTCATTGCTATCTACCTCTGGGCGGCTTACAATGCGATAAATGATGTCTTATCTATCAAGCTGTCAAGTCATCCTGAAAGACATTACATGCGCAAGTGAAAAAAAAATTGGATGATGTTCCTTCAGTGCCACAGAGATATATTTTATTTTGATGTGTACCGACTTCTCTGAGACGTGCATTACAGTAAATTTCAGGCTATAAGTTCAAAGAGTTTAGAGCAGTCCAAAAGCAGAACTAAATAGGGATATGTACCCTCATAGGATTTAGTGGACTGTGGTTGCGACCTTTGTTCCATACAAAAGTACAATTGATATGCAAAGAACTCTGCCCCACTTATTCACTTACAATATTCTCCAGTGTACTTTCCATCTACACAAGGAAATGACTTACCTTGTAGATTTATATTCCTATAATTATCTGTTAAAATAACTAATATAATTTTCAGGTGTTCACTGTGATCTGAAGACATCAGCAGAGAAGAGTTTAAAAAAAAATCCATGCATCTCCTGATAAAAATGGCTTGATGCTTAAAGACTATGGAGAGCTTTGTTGTTTCTAAGTAACCAGTATGATGTCATACATGGGGAAATCTGAAAGACTATATAGAACGCCACTCTACATCTTCGTTCAGGCTTATTAGGGCAGCTCTCAGGAATGGGTAACTATATTTTACAGTTATTTTAAGTATCTCTTATTATTTATCTTGTTAAAAATATAAATTATTGATTTATTATATGATAACAATTATAAAAAAAAACCTCTCTTTTTATGACCCTGTAATCCTTTAATTCGGGGTAGAATCGGGATGACTTGCTGGAGCTGGCCAGATGTTTTTCCTGACACCATGTGGAGTTCACAGCAGATCTTTTTTCTTTGCATCCTGATAGAGAAACATCTGTCGCTACTTAGGTGTGAACTCCCAACCTTCCAAGTAGGAGTCAAGTGTCTTCACCAATGGGCCACCACACTGCTCTGATAACAATTATAATTAGATTATAATTAGATAACCACAAAAAAGTTCTCTTGAAAAAGAGAATGCTTATAAAATTCATGTAACTTTCAAAAGGTATATGCCCCTGATGGTGAACCTATGACACATGTGCCACAGGTGGCATGCAGATCCCTCTCTGTGGGCATGTCAACTGTCGCCCCAGCCCAGCTCTACTGTCCATGTGCCTGTGCTTCTTGTTGGCTACCTGGTCTTTGGGTCTCTGCCATGCATGCACAGGGGATGGGATGCATGTGTGGGGCGATGCAGGTTGGTGCAGGAGGTTTTCTAGGCCCATAATGGGGCTGGGGGAGCCTCACACAGCATCCCAACACCCTATAAATCATCCTACGCCAACCTGGAAGCCAAAATGGGGCGTGGGGGGGCTGGGGGGCATGCGCAGGGAACACATGCACATGTGCGGGAAGCGCATTGCATTTGGGGGGTTCAGGCACAGGCGTGTGCATTTGTGTGCGCACACACACGCTTTAGGCATTTGGCACCAAAAAGGTTAACCATCACTGGTATATGGGTTTGGTGCATGGAGTGAATATAGCAACTAGCAAGACTAGCACTGCCCTATTTTATGATTCAAGAACTCCTTTGTAAATTATTTTCTTCACTTGAAGAAAAGAATAGAACTAAGAAAGAAAAGAACAAAGAAACAATTCTAACGAACTAAAAAATAAAAGAAAAAGAAAAAGGATCTTATACGTTATAAAGATCAACAGCTACTGGTTTACTAATAATAGTAATACTATAATTAGTGTAAAATGCTATTGCAAAATATCACTGTCGTAAGTAGTGATAGAATTAATTGCCTTTTGCAAAGTGGTTACATTGTACATTTCTGGCAATAATTCTTTTAACATTTGGAATACTATCACATTTCCAATTTCTCAATATGATTCATTATGGTTTTTTAATCATTGTCAAAGCTCAATACAACCATAATTTCTAATGAACAGTCAGATTCTAAAGCTTTGGTATATAGTTCAATATATTGAACTGTCTTTTTATTATTTTTAACATTTAAAAATTTGCCCATAAGTCTACTTATTGTTGTTGTGAGCTTCCCAGAGAGTCAAGCAGCATAGAATTTCAGTTATAAATAAATATTAATACACTAGCCTCAAAATATATCAAATGATCAAAGACCATTTGGGTCAGAGAACCCTTATTTCTTTTATATCCCCAACTTTAAAAATTTTATGTCCATTTTTTCTAATAGATTCTTTGGAGAGTCCAATACATTGTAAGTACAATTTTTTTGATAGTTCAAATTAAATTTCAGATTTGTTGGTTTCATTTTAACATTTGTAAGGACATGAATACATAATGAAACATTATTGGAGATTCCAATTCTGATGACTTTGACAAGACCATATGTTGGTACATTTCGATGCAATTCATTCCTTTTTCTACAGAACACAAAGAGCAGAAACATTAGATGACATTTATTATAAACAGAATCAGATATGGTTTATATAATTTTTTAAAAACTTAATTTTAATCAGTGATGTTGAAGCAACATTTTTACCTCTTTTTGTGCTTATGTCATAAAATTGTTCAGTTATATGTTTGTACTTTCCATCTTTTAACATCATCTCCTATGAATTATGGTTTAAGACTTGTGCTTTGCTTCTTGCCAACACATTTGATAACCTTTGTTAATTTGCTTGTATCCCTTTTTTATTTATTGCTATCAGCACTAGAGATATTTGAAAAGGTGTGGCTGCATTGATTCTTACTCTATGATCACTTTCAATTTTTAAGTGGTCTTTTTTATTAGCACTTGAATCATTTTATAATGAAAATAGTCAATCCATAATAAAAATTATTTGGCAACATATAACCAATCTCACAAGAATTTACATTCTTTTCATTTTAAAATTCCTTAAAAATTTTGCTTCATGATTGTTAATTACTAAAGAGATATATATATACTTTTTGCAGCTGTCCACTGGCAATGACACTTTTCCATTGTTTGAAATTGTAGCAAGGATTACAGTACTTACATACATATTAGGGGACAGAGAACTTAGATCTCTATTAAAATATCAGATAAATGACAGTAAAAATACTATTATCTAAAGTAAGTTCTAGTTTTAAGATCATCATAATATTTATAATTCTGTTTCAGAAAAGTAACAGCAAAATTCAGAAATTTCTTATATTAGGAGAAAAATACATAACAAAAATGTAAAAAAAAAACACGCGGAAACTTCTAGTCGAGTTATGTTTTATTTATCATAAGTGATAACATATCTATAAATCATTAAAAACAACTTTCATACATATATTTATATACAATTTAAATATAATGAACATTAATGATAATAATACAGATTAATACATTGACTATGTTTGGAAATGAAGCTAATAAACAATTAGACTTTGAACTTTTGATAATTTATAAGGCAAGAAGCCAAAAGCCAACTTTCCCCCTAAGAGGAATGCAAGTTTCATCACTGTATCTAAGGAAAAGTATTAATACATAAGTTTTCAGAGTTGCAGACATGGTGTTCTATTCAAACCCAGATCTCACAAAGGTTTCAGATCTCCCCAGGTTTCATAAACAGGAATGTACACAGATACTTTCGAAGTCCATTAAAGATCACAGAATGAATCTTTATTTCCTGATTTGTAATAGGGTTTATTGTTAAAAGAGGGGCTTTCCTGTTCGCACATTCATAGCACATACCCTTCCCAAATTTACTCCCTTCAATAAAAGTTCACTAAAGTCATCCAGTCCTATCAAAGTGAGCAAAGGAACGAAGAATCCATACAATCCTCCCAAAAACATGCTAATTGGCCATCCAACAAAAAGGAGTATAATCAGCCAAATGATTCCCCACATGACACAGGACGGATTCATCTTGAACCTAGCAAAAGAATTAGATAAGTTAATTGATAAGCTCTGATAAAGATTTGGCTTTATTCATGGTATCTACGGTATTAACATTGAAGTATTTACAAATTGGCATTTCCAAACACTTGCTGATCTCCTAGAACAGTGGTTCCCAAACTTTTTCAGTCCATCACCCCCTTGGTGCTACAAAGTCATCCTTAGTGCCCCCCATCGCCACCAGTGGTGGGTTGCTCCCGGTTCGGTCGATCTGGTAGCGGTGACGTTGTTAAATAGCATTGTTCGGAATAGCCGTTTGCACGACCCACAAAGGGCGATAGTGGCTGCTCCCTGGACCAGATGCTGTTTACTGCTCCAAGTACCAAGTGGCAGGAGACCAGGGCTGCTTTGCGCCACTGGCTGGCGCAAATATACCGAGGCAGAATGCTGATGTTGTGCAAATCCTGATGCCTCACTACAGCGAGAGAAGAAACCAGATTTTGCTCTCCATTGCAGCCCCCTACAAGCTCTCATCTCTCAGGGAGCGCTCGCTGAAGCAGCACGGGAAACTTTAGCTGGGTTCCTCAAGAAACGAGAGCTTGCATGGGGCTGATCTGGCATCCATAGTAGAGAGCAAAATCCAGCTCCTCTCCAGATCAGTCACCGTTTAATGCGCTAAGTCCCAAGCGGCAGGAGACAAGAGCTGTTTTGCGCCACCGGCTGGTGCAAATATACTGAGGCAGAATGCTGATGCCGCGCAAGTGCAAGTAGTGCTTCACTCCCGCAGCTTCCAGCCGTCGCAACTGCCACTTCGGCCCACTTGCGCCGTCCACTCCCCCATTGCAGCAACAACCTTATTATTTCATTCCGGATGGCAAGGGCTGCACTCCTTTTTGCATATTGCACCACCTGCAAAGCTACGCATTGAATGTGCCACCCCAGGGCAGAGATTTCCAGCCCTGCCACAGCCGGTCCCATATTCCAGAGCTTAGTCACACACACAGGACTGGCCCATTGGTTATCCCGAAGCAGCTCCTCCACCAGGGTGCACCGGCCTGCCAGGGAGCAGGCAGCTCCCTGGTTTCTCTGCAGACCACCACCCTGTGAGACGCCCACCTCCAACACTCCTCTGCCGCCCCCCCTTGCCTCTTAGTGCCCACTTGCTGCCCCCCTTGCCTCTTATTACCCCCCTAAGTCATCCTACCACCCCACAGGGGGTAGTACCGCCCACTTTGAGAACCACTGTGCTAAAAGGTAGAAGAGTCTATATAACATAAAACAGGGGTGTCAAATTCAAGGCCCATGGGTTGCATCTGAAGGACCATGGTGCCTCTATCAGCAAAAACACAGCTCTCCTGAGCTCTGTTTTCACTGGCAGAGTGCTGCAGGAGGCCATTGCAGCTGAAAACAGAGCTGGGGAGGACCATGCTTGGTCCTTGGCATCCTGGCCACACCCACCCCAGCCACACCCACTCAGCCCTACCAAGGTCAAAAACAATCCTGATGTGGCCCTTAATAAAATCAAGTTTGACATCCCTGGCTTAGAACATAGAATAACAGAGTTGGAAGTGACCTTGGAGGTCTTCTAGTCCAGTCTCTTTTTAAAAGCCTCCAGCGATGGGGCACCTATAACTTCTGAGGGTAAGGCATTCCACTAGTTAATTGTTCTCACCACTAAGAAATTTCTCCTTAGTTCTAGGTTGTTTCTCTCCTTGATTAGTTTCCATTCATTGTTTCTCGTCCTGCCTTCTGGTGTTTTGGAAAATAAGTTGACCCCCTAATATTTGCGGTAACCACTCAGATATAGGAACACTGTTATCATGTCTCCCCTAGTCCTTCTTTTCACTAGACTAGACATACCTACTTCCTGCAATTGTTCTTCATAAGTTTTAGCCTCCAACTCCCTAATCACGTTTGTTGCTCTTCTCTGCACTCTTTTGAGTATCTCAATATCTTTTTAATATTGTGGTGACCAAAATTGGATGCAGTATTCCAAGTGTGGTCTTACCAAGGGTTTGTAAAGCAGTATTAATACTTGATTCTGTCCCTCTATTAATGCAGCCTAGGGTTGCATTGGCTTTTTTGGCTGCTGCATTGCAGCACACTATTGGCTCATATTTAAGTGATTGTTCACTAAGACTCCAAGATCCCTCTCACAGTTACTGGTATTGAGTCAAGTTTCACCCAGTCTGTACCTGTGCAAATGACACTTTTTCTTGTTTTTTAATTGTTTCTACTCTTAAATTGTTTTGTTAGTAGTAGTTAATGACAATATACAATCTTGCAATTTCACTTCCAAGTATGAAGAGGCTTGGGATATGTTTAATGGTGTGATGGATTTTCTAACACTGATATAAGTACAGAGCTAATTGTTTTAATGCTTCATTCAACTGTCTATCTAACCACGTTTTCTTGGGGTAGAAGGACAATATTCCTGTGGGCTTCATTTACCAATGGAATTGAATTTTGATTCCAATACTCTGAATATTGCCTGAGGGCTGACTTTATTCTTAAATTCTGCATGGTTGGGGCAAGGTTAAATCACTTGTCAATGAGTGAATGAATGCCAAACTAATGCTGGTTTTGGTCTAACATTTTACTGCTCCAGAGTCTGTGACAGGGTACCACTTTCTTTTGGTTTGCCTAGCTCTGTGAGTTTGTTTTACTTCTGATACTAATGTATTTGCTAAAACTGTTTTTTTCAAATCTCCAAGCTGACTCAAATCAGGGCTGATTCATATACTGTAGGTTTGAGAAGGCAGGAATATATAAAATGAAGAAATACATAGATAAATAAATCCTGCCAATTCTAGGTATAACATGAAATGGAGTTGATGTTTGTCTGACAGAGAAGTTCCCTGTAATTTCATAGACAAACAGGTAAAAATTAGAACTTTCTGAAAAATGAGTTCTCTCCTCACCTTTGGAAAGAGAGGCCAGAAAACTGGTACATATTTTAATATGTTGCATGTTAAATAAATGTTATGGGAGAGTTATTAATCTGTAATTTATATAAGTCTGAAGATGGTTCTAGATGCATTAATGAAAGGAAGAGTATAACTGGGGATGAAACGTTTTTGTTTATTCTATCTGTGCAACAAATACAATTTTGTGTAAATTATATATATGGAGTTTGGGATGACCAAATTAAGGTATTGAGATAGGGAAAAGAACTGAGAGCAAAACAAACAGAAAAGTTTGATAGAATAGCAATAATGATAAAGAGAGAAAAGCAGAATGTGCTGACAAAATAATTGAAGATAAAAGTAGAAAACTGAAATTGTAGCAGTAGAAAGGAAAGTCAAAACTGAAGTTGACCTACCTTGAGAGTGGATGTAGTATTAAATTTGGTAGAGATAGAGATAGTACAATAACAGAGAAGTTGATCCTTGTGGGTCTGTGTTGTTGAGCCCACAATGGTTGTGGATTCAGTCAGAAGATCTGGATTGTGGAGAATTTATTGCTGCAATCCAGGGCCTATTAAAGAAGAATGGAGAATGCATCAGTCTGAAGTTCATCTGTGATAGCAGTGAGAAGACAACCACAATATGCTGAGCGACAAAGGATCATTGAACTTGAAGAGATTGCCAGAGGAGGTCAGTTGGAGGCCAAGCATTTAGATGAACTTGTGGAACCTACCTGACTTGGCCATTCCAAGGGAAGAAAAACCAGCAATTTGGTGCAATCAAATTGGTCTGGTGGTCCCAATTCTGCTGGCTTGATCATTAGGGACCTTGCCTTAGCCTTTTGCTGGAATTCTGTCTCTAATAAGACCACACTCATCTATGATTTGATTGTAGATGACTAATCTGCATTTCCTGGAGGTCAGATCCAGGAAGTTCATGGCTTCAATAACAAATATGGGTTTGTCCCCAGTGATATTTGTCCTATCTGCAGATAGTCGTGTCTTTGACCTGGCTTTACCTCAAAGCAATTATGCTATGATCTGAATATGGATAGAATTACATCTAGCCCATTCCCATGGCTAGTTAATTTCTAGCTGCAGCTGAGGTTAACTGCCGCCTGAGACTTCCAAAGGTCTGTGGGACCCATTAGAAATGTCTACTCCTACTAGGTGATTGATTTAGAGAGTTTCTCGAAGTGCTTGAGAAGTTTCTTAACAATTTGGCAGTTTACAATTAGGTAATTAATGCCTCTTTTAATGGGAGTTGATATCAACAGTTTTAAAGGAGGCAACAATCTTTTCTTTTTCAAGAGGTTCCCACCATATCCAGCAATATATGACCCTATTTCGTCTTGAGTTTTCTCTTTTGGGGGAAAATTATTGAGCATATGATAGAATAGAATAGAATAGAATAGAATAGAATAGAATAGAATAGAATAGAATAGAATAGAATAGAATAGAATA
>JANHFM010003108.1:56466-72421 GCA_032468115.1 Grayia smithii
ATGGGAGGAAGGAATATTATGTATATTCACCACCTTGACTTATTTATAAAAATAATAAAGGCAGGATTAAAAAAAAACTAAAAAGAAAAAAAATACCTAAGGTTGCATGAGTGCCCCTTGAGCTGGGATTCAGAAAGCTAGGCAACTGAGTTTTGTTGAAGAAACCAAACTGATTATGAAGAGAGAACATAACTTGAAGGAGATTTACATGAATTGAATTATTGAATTATTGAATTTCAGAAAGCTGTTGTGCCGAAGAGTATACCTTGGAAGATTATTTCTGTGAATGTTTTTAGTTTAGAATGGTCAGTTTTAACAAACTGGTGATGAAGGAAAGATTTGTACTCTTTTCAGTTAACCAGCCATTAACACTCTGAGAATAGTTGAAACCATTTAGGGGTTAATCTGTGTCTCTAAAACACATGAATCAGAGTGCAAATGAGAGTGGAAATCTCTTTGATAATGGAACTTTATTTTCTAGCAACACTGTTGTTTTCACAAACTCTGATTTTTCTAGTTACTGGTAGTTGCTTTGCATTTTTTGTATTGTTACTCCTGTCCCATAATTCTCTTAGCTGGGGCTAAAGGTCAATCTGCCAAATATTTCTGGATAAAAAAGGGCAAGTCCAGGGCATTTGTATATGAGGCTAGGAGTAAAAAAGCTTATTTATATCATTTTTTTAAAAAAAATAACCAGGTAACAAAAATGGCATTAGATTTAAAGGAATATAAATTAGAATCCATTACCTTAAACACCCCAAGCATTAAATTGGAAACAGAGGGAACTGCCTATAGTGAGCATTTTAAAAAATGAGGAATTCTAATTATTTTTCTTTTTTAATTCATTCAATTCTATTCTCCCTTCTATTGCCTTGTACTTTTTTTTTCTTAATGCATAAAAACATCATCTACATGTAATTGTGTATATTTATCATCTCCCTAATATACATTTGGTGATTTCTTGGAACTATCTTCTAAGTATCTTTCTTTTGTACTTTGTCCTCTTATTTATTTCTTTACATATTCTCTATGTCTGCAGCAAATTTATTCTGTTGGAAGGAAATTAGGACAGGGCAGCTTTGGTGTAGTGATTGAAGTAACACACAAAGAAACAGGAGTAAAGTGGGCAATGAAGAAAGTGAACCGTGAAAAGGTTGGTATTTGTAATAGACAAAGAGTTTTTCACCTTCTTGGCAATGATTACCTTATTTTAACATTTAATTTGAATAACTATGCTATAATTATGAGCTGCTAAGTTTCTACTGTAGTTGAGAAATATTGATTATTGTGCATTTATTATTCCGTCAATATTTTATAGGAGATATAATAAGGTTAATTTATTTTGAGTATATTTGTGGGACTGCAGTTATGTCAAATGAAATAAAAGGTTTTACAATGCAGCCTAGTATATTGTGCAAATCAAGGTAGTTCATGTCAGCAAATGTTATGATAAAAGACTGTTTTTAAAAACTTTAATAAGTGATATTGACAATATCAAATACGTAATGATCAAATTATGAAGTATGTATGTTTTACTCATATTAAATTAAACCCTTTCAATGAAGATTGTGCAGGGCAATATGAGATTAAATCCTTAAACTTTGAACCAGCAAGTATCACTGAGAAGTGACACCATCTTTAAAAAAATGACATGATATGTTATAAAAATGGAGTTGAGGGCTTTCAAAGGAAGAACAAAAATGTGAGCAATGAGCTTTAATGATTTAAAGAATTGTAATGAAAATTGGCAGTTACAAAGTTAACGTATCATAGCTTCTAACAGTACTACCAAATGTATATAGATGTGACTTAGAAAAGACTGAAGCAAATATGTTCTTTGCTGTTCTGGCAAAAATGAACATGGGAAGAGTAAATGGATCTGAATAAAATTTAATTAACTTTAGGGACCTCATTTTGTAAATATAGATGGATGTTTTGGACTGGATGATTTAGAGCAGCTTTCAGCATACATATAATTTTAAAAACCAATTACAGACCCTTGGAAAGGCTTCTATAAATATATAGAGCTTTTATAAATGTAGTAAAAAACAATAGTTACTTTTGACTGAATAATTGACTTTGATTTAAAGAATTGATTTTTTTAATTAGAATATTTAAAATACCAATAAGAGCCATTCAGAGAAAAAATGGCTCCTCTCACCTATTCTACTTGGTATTATTAATAGTGAGTAGGTAGGAAGATTTCATTAATATATAGAGGTAAAGTACTTCCTGAATTATGTGAGTTCTGATTTAACTTTAGTTTTGTGTGTAAAGGAATGCAATGTACTTAGGAGGAGAAAGCTTTCTGGCATCTTTCATGTGGCAGGCAGCACTGCCTGCTGAAGGTGCCTGGCAATGCAGTCCAGAAGTATCGGGAACTAGCCATGAGGTGGGCATGTGATGAGAAGCAATTGCATCTAAGGATATTGATCCCAGCAAACCCTTTCTGTACCCATTACCTGGTGAGGAAATGTTGGATAGTTTAGATTCCCATATATGTAAACATTGATGTTCATAAGTCTTCCAATAATGTGAAAGTTTTGTTACCTCAAGGGGTTGCTGTAAGCCACTTCTTGGGATCTAATTAGTATCTGTTTCTAATCGGATAGTTCCTAAAAAAAATCAACACTGATCAAGTAAGGTGAGAAGGTGATAATACCATATTTACACAAAGAAAAAGCAACCTTAAATTTAACTCCACTTAAATGAAAGAGTAGAAACAATCTACCCACCGCCTCATTTTAGATTTGTCTACTTGTTTGTTCTTGGAAGCTGGAAGGTTATGTAAGGTAATTTTTCTGTGATTTAATATTTGTAAGCTGCCCAGAGTCACTTTTGTAAGATGGGTAGCTATGTAAATCATATACATAAATAAACAAACAAGCAAACTCGAAGCAGGTATCTTGGAGCTAACGTAGCTAACAGAGCCACACTTTAAAAAAAGTATAGGGACAGGACAAAATACATTGTATTTCTAAGGAATACATATGGATATATTATCAGCAATGTCTGCTATAAATATTTTTGTGTTTGTCTGTTTGCTATAAACAGATGGTGTAAGGCAGTGGTCTGCAATCTTAAACACTCAAAGAGCCATTTGGGCCGTTTCCCATAGGAAAAAAAAATCACCAGGAGCCACAAAACCTGGGTGGGCATGGCCAACTCGATGTCACTCACTCTCACCCAGTCACATGACCCCCCTAGCCACGCCTACCCAGCTACAAAATCCTTCTCTTGCTGTATGTTTCTCTCCCACTCCCCCTGTATCTCTCTATCTCTCTGACCCTCTCCCTCCCCCTCTCTCTGAATCTCTGTCTCTCTCCCTCCACTCTGTATCTCTCTCCCCCTCTCACTTTCTCTCTCCCTCTCTCTCCCACTCTCCCTATCTTCCCCTCTCCCCACTCTATCTCTCTCCCCATCTCTATCTCTCCCTCTGTATATCTCTCTATCCCCCTCTCCCTATCTTTCCCTCTCTCCCCTCCTCTCTGTGTACCACTCTGTGCGTGTGTGTGTGTCTCCGTGTATCACTAAGTGTGTCTGTCAGTCAGTCAGTCTGTCTCTGTGTATCAGTGTGTGTGTGTGTGTGTGTGTGTGTGTGTCTCTCCGTCCTCTCTCTCCTTCTTTTATTTCTTCTTTCTGGAAATCCGGGCTGGCTGAGGAACGATTGCCAGCTGCAGGAGAGGCTTCCCTTCGGGTGACCCTCCTCCTTCTCCCCTTCCTCCTCTCACTGTGGTGGGGCCGGAAGGGTGCATGCACACAGGGAGACCCTCCTCAGCAGCAAAGGCATGTGCAGGCACTTGCTTGAGGGTATTAACAGGACATGACTTCTCTCCTGCACTAAGGCTCTGGCCATTGCCTTGTCATGCCTCCCCCCCCCCGCAGCTCTTCGGCCGAGCGTGCAGTGAGCGAGCTCCAATCTGAAGCAGCAGGAAGCAAAGGCTGCCTTACGCGCAAACGTGGCGCGAAGTCAGCTACAGGGCCACTTGGCTCCTGCACTAAGGTTCCAGCAACCCTTCTCTTGGCTATTCCTTTTATTTCTTCTTTTTTGAAATCCGGGCTGACTGAGGAATGATCGCCAGCTGTGGCAAAGGGTTCCCTCTTTGGCTCAGCCAAAGTGCAGCAAAGGGGTGCTTGGGGTGGGCGGCTGCCATTTAAGGAGGGTCTCCCTGTGTGTGCTCACCCTCTTGGCCCTGCCACAGCTGGCCATGGGATCATGAGAGGAGAAGGAGGGGGAGGAGGAGGGTCATCCGAAGGGAAGCCTCTGCCATGGCTGGTGATCATTCCTCAGCTAGCCTGGATTTCAAAAACGAAGAAATAAAAGGAATAGCCGAGAGCCCCATGGAGAGCTTGCTGGCTGCCCTGAGCTTCTTAAAGTGCGGCTGGGTGCTGCGGGCCCATCTCCTCCTCCCGGATCCCATTGCCACCCCACCAGCCCTTGTGTTAGTGAGGCTGACACTCAGCACCAATGAGCAGCAAGAGTGAGGTGGCAGAGAAGCAGCCCCGGTCCCTTCTCCATTCCCCACCGTCACCCTTACTTTCTCAGGCGAGAGAGGGTGAGGGGTGGGGCCAGCCAGTGATGGGATAGGGAGCCACAGCAGAGGGCCCAAAGGGCCGCATGCAGCTTGCGAGCCGTGGTTTCCCAACCACTCATCTAAAGAATCTGCACTGAGAAATTGAGACAAGCACCGGAATGTTTACCAAAACTGTCACCGGAATGTTAACAAAACTATCCCTTAGACATCTTCTAAGTGTTATATAACCATGTCTTCTCCCAAGGCTCTATAGAAAAGCATGGCCTTCACTGCATGCATGAATGGTAAAAGAGAAGGAGCCAATTTTGCAAGCTGTTCCAGAATGAAGGAGAGTTTACAGCACAGTTCAGTTGAAATGTTATGAAATCAGCATTAATTGATATTTTAATATTGTGGCCAGTTCTTAATCACTCTGATTTAGGTTTTGCATCAGCACCAGATAGTTAGGACTGCAGAAAAAAACAACTGCAACCAGCCTGCCTTCCACTGAGGACTGTATACTGCATGAGCCAGAAAGAAGACTGGGAAAATATCTAAAGACCCCTTACATCCTGGACATAAACTGTTTCAATTCCTCCCCTCAGGATACTGCTATGGGGCATTACATGCCAAAACAACTAGACACAAAGACAGTTTTTCCCCTATGCCATCACTCTTTGAAACACCTAAATCATACAGCAATTTCTTATGCCTAAGGATATTTACCCATGTAGTAAGGCTGTATTATTATTATCCTTCTCATTTTTCCTATTACCTTCTTCTATTGTTATATCACTTTGTATGTACACAAACCTTATGCATCAGAGACAAATTCCTAGTGTGTCCAATCACATTTGCCCAATAAAAAAGAATTAAGAATTTGCTATATATGGCTCAGGGTTTAACTGTGGAGGCCTTGATGTTCTCTGAGCTTGGTTCTTTACTTGCATTACCTGAGTAGATAACATCATCAGTGCCTCTGATCAGTGCACTGACAATATTACCTAGCCATGTAATGAAACATCTGCAAGTACACAGTCAAACTCAGAAAGCACCAGGGACTCCACAAAACATCACTGTTCTTTTTTAATAATTATTATTTTCCTATTATTTTGAAAAGTTTGAAAACTTGTGTGTGCAGCTTGGAAGTTTACAGAATTCTATTACTTTCATCATAGTATGTTTACAGATTTAATGTAATTATTTGAATATCCAATACAGAATTCCAGAATGTACTTTTTCTGAAACTTCTTCAAAAAAGGAATGCATTATGACAAATCAAGTTTACCTGTCTCCTAAACTATGGCATAACAATTAATTAACATAATTCTTCTTTCCTTCCTTCTTTATTTCTCAGTAGCACAACTCTCAAATTATTTTTATACTTATTTTGTCAATGTATTTGAGGTAAAATTTTAATAAAAATTGCTATGGAAGGATCACTGATGATAAAAATTAAAGAATTAACTACAAGAAATTCTTTTCTAGGACTAGCAAAATTGTGCGTGCCTGGTTATCTGACTCTCTCCCTCTCTCTCTACGCATATATACACACACAAACATAAATGTAAAAGACACAACACATTCATATAATTGTGTAAAGTTTCATTTAGTGACCATTTAAAATTATGACACAGTAAAAGGTAACTTAAGATCATTTTTCACATTCATGACCACTGCAGTGTCCCCATGGTCACATGATCAAAATTCAGACACTTGACAACTTTTATTTTTATCTTGAAAAGTTGACTGGGAAGATGAAAGATACTAGATAGAATTTAAGTTACAGTTTGTTGTTCAAAACAATGTCATAATTAGCTACTAATATTTTTAATCTAAAAGAGAAGAAAATGCTATAATGCTATAATATGTTCCAAATTTTATATTTTATAAGATTAAATAAAGATACTGGACTAGAAGCAAAGACATTGTGAGTTCTTGGGTATGAAAAGCAGCTAGGTGATTGGGGCAAGTCATTCTCTCTTAATCTTAGACACGATGATAAACCACTTCTGAAAATATTATGAAAACAACATGGATTTCCTAATGTGGCAGTTCAGTGTTAAATTTGACTTGAAGACACCCACATATACAAAGATAAATTCTGCTACTCTGTTTTACTCTAACATTTTTTAGAAAAGTTAAAACATGAATTTTTACTTTTATGTTGTACAAAACAAAAATGTATATACTATATACAGTGGTACCTTGATACTCAATTCCTTTGAAACTCATCAAATTTGGTACTCAACACATTTAGATGTTAAAGTTTTGTCCCAGTACTCATTGTTCGTTTAGTACTCAATGTACAAGTTAGAACTTGTTGGAGTCAACTGCCTTGTGACTCACTATATTCTTCCTTATGGGGAAAAAATATTTGTATTCATCATTTTTGGTACTCATTGCTCCCCCTGGAACCAATTAACAATGAGAACCACTGTAGTCATAATAAATTCCAAGCAAAAATCAGGTAAATCTACTCTCTATTATAACTAACCAGGTAAAACTACTTTCAACGTCTGGTCTCAGTACAACTGGGGGTCTCCCAAGAGCCTGTCTTCAGTCTGCAAAATCAAAATTATTTGCTAGCCTATGATGAAAAATAACACAATATTAAAAACTCATCAATCATAAAAAGTGGTAGTGGCAGAAAATACATCAACTTTAATTTTTAACACAGCAAATATAACCATAGGAAAAAACTCTTTTGAGATTCACCATAATTTTTAAAAGAAGGAAGGAATCCTGAGGTGGGGTGGGGGGAGAAAGAGAGAGAAAGAGAAAAGCACTGTTCTTACTGTACATAGGGAGAATCCACAAAAATCTATTTATAAGTATTCAGTAGGGAAAAATCTTTGTGTTTCACAATTCCTGTGTATATATTAAGGACGATGACCCTAAGACAGATATACAAGATTAATTTCTTAAGCAAAAAGGGTGAAACCTTTTAAGTGTACAAAAAAACATTTGGAAGCATCTTAGGTAGCAACCCTTGTAGTGCAGTGGTTAGAATGCACTATTACAGGGTAACTCTGCTCATAGCCTTGAGTTTGCTCCTGATCGGTTCAAGATTGAATCAACTATTTTTTGAGGTCGGTAAAATGACCCAGATTGTTGGAGGTAATATGCTTGTCAGGGTTCCAAGTAACACCCCCAATGAAAGAAGACTTCAAGGCTAGAAGTTCCTCAGAGTTCCATTTTATTAGAGATGTCATATTGGCACACCTGGGAAAATTCAAATCTGAAAGCTTCCAGGTTTTCCCCACCCAAAAGAAAGTCCAAGTCCCTTCCCCCTGCACTCACATGTCAATCACATGGTCCAATCAATGCACCATCCCAACTGGAGATGCCTCCCAGTCATGCCACTCCAGGTGCAGGCCTGAATGGCCTTGACTCTCAGAGAAAGGAATGCTATTATGGCTAGATATCCTTGCAACTCCATGCAATCCCCCTTCCCAATTTCCCACAGCTCTAAGTGTGGCAGCCCTGAAGATCCAAAGACATTGTAAATGCCCAGAATGTGCTGTAAAGCACTATGGATGGTGTGTAAGTTTAAGTGCTATTGCTATTGCTAATTTGGATAGTTTTCTAATTCACTAAGCTTTAAGAAGCAGTTGAAGAAAGTAAAGTTATTAGAAGAAATTTTGAAGAAATGAAACAAAAATATGTCAGTGGCTTAAATCATTAATGAAAATTAAGACAAGCACTCTCTTCCCCCACTTTGCCAAGGTCTGTGTTCTATCAGGGTAATGTCTTGAAGGTACATATCTCTCTTGTAAATGGAATAGAAGTAAATGGCAGTGCAAAAGATAGATTGGGCCATCATCATCATCTGAAATACCAGATTTTTTTTGTCTTTTGTACTCTTTTCTTCTTTCCTACCCATCTTCTTTCCCTCTCTAGTAGCAATATCTTTAAAAAGAAGCAATATCAAACCTGACAATCACCAATAGACTCTGAAGGGGTCCATAACAATAGACAAGCAAACTATCTACCTTAAATTGGTCTGAAACAGAAAAAGTTGCTTTGATTAATTTAAAACCATCAACTGCCATAGAAAATTGCAAAATAAAATTACACGGTCATACTTTTTATAATAAAAGATCAGCTAAAATGATTATTATGTAAACAAAAGTATACTACCCCATTTGTCTATGTGGACTGCTTTTATTTCTACTGAAAATTGGCTATTTCAGGTTGAAACATATTAGCTTCAATATAAGTAAATTGTTCAAATAAAATATTTTCTTTTTCTGGATTTTTTTTTACAAACAGTAAATCAAGTAACATTGCATTGGAAGTAATTTACCAGATGTATGATAAGTTTATATTTGCAGCCTTTATATCTTAAAAGGGGAATGAACAAGCCCTGACCTTTTCTCTTTCATTTCACTAAGGATATCATCTTCTTCCTGTAATAAATAAAGAGAAGTATTTTAGTGCTGTATTTCAACTGTGAAGAAAATGCTTCCTGGTAGCTATTACAGCATATTAACTTTCTCTAATTTATCTTTTTTCTATTTAAACTGTTAATTAGATGAATTTGAACAGAGTAAGTGTTGATAAACTTTATAGAATCTTATTCCCTGTTTCCTCATTTCTGCTAACTTTAATGTGATCTTTGCCCATTCTAGTCTAGTAATAGCAACATTTCAGCACAGGAGTGCGTGATTTTGAGAGTGGGAAATATTTTGAGTTGCAAAGTCAGAGAAATACTACCTACACAAACTTTCTCATACAAATATTAATTCTGCAATCTTACAGTATATATCTATAGTGTAGAAAGGCAAAATTGACCACAATCATATAAGCTTCTCCCAGCACTGATCCAGAATAATTGTGGACTCCTGATAGTATATAAACAACATAGGTGCTAGCAGCAGTCTTAAAAAAAACCCTCCCATATGTTGTCTTGGGTTTAGTGTTCTAAGAGTGTTCTAAGGTTATGAGTGACTTTAACCTTTCTACCTTGAGGGGGAAGTCCAGAATAGCTCCTGATTCCATGAACTCCATGATGACTATGGCTTATCACAAATAACTATGGTCCCAATACATGCAGATACAAGCTGACATTGTATATGTTATTCACAAAAACAGAACAACTATTCAGATATATTAATAAGTTGCAGAAAATAGTTGACAATGATTGCAGTTTCTCAGACACTGGCTGGCAAGTGCATATGTAATTGTATACATACAACCACTAAACCTGAAACAAATTCTTACAAATAAGGAACAACAGAACAATGATGCTAATATGAGAACCAGGTCCTGTAACACATCTACACAAACAGCACCATCACAGGCCACAACAAATACAGAAGCAAGATTACAGGTTCACAAGCTCTTCTTGTAATGTAATCTACTCTATACCATAATATGTTGGTAGTGTCTCCCTATATTCTGGTGAGGTCCTATATCAAGGTTCTATATCAATGTCTGAAGACTGCAAGTATGAATGGGAAAAAAGAAACTAAAAGTGACAAGACTAAGTGGCCATAGATATTTAGGTCCCCTGAATCTATAAATTTAATCTTGTATTTAGTTTGTCACTCAAAACTATAACACAGTTTGCAGGTCATTTTGGACTCCAAGAGCAGGTGGCTAAGAGGATTTTTGTGAAGTACAGTATATCTAGTGTGCCAGTTCATCTTTTTGCCCTTGAATACTACTTGAAATAATAGCTGGTCCTGAATAAGTGTGGGCAGTGACAGACCATATGATTCCACTGCTCTGCAAGCTGCATTGGTTACCGATTGATTTCTGACTGCAATTCATAGGGTGTAGTTATCTGAGTGACCATCTGTGTCTAATTGTATTCATGTAATGAGATCATGCAGAATAGGTGTACTTAGGTGTTATTGATTAAGAAGTACCATAAAGTGAGACTCAGGAAATGAGTTTACATTAAACAAGGGCAAAGTAACCAGGAGCAGTTCAATCTCCAAGACACTCTTTTGCAGATCTCAAACTGACAATGAAAAAGATGAGGCTCTAATAGCACTTGCAATTGTGAAATTCATCTTTATCAAAAGATTTCATGCAAACACAGTAGTGCTTAATACATTTCAATTGATAGAATGCTGTACAATCAGGCCAGACACGCATTAACAAGGGAGATCAGTGCAGAAAAAAGAAGCTACTCTGAAAAGCTGAGGAATCAGCATTCAACAAATTGAACCAACAAATGTGTAGAAAATTCTTAAAAATATCACTGGTTACAGCAAACCTCCTTTCTATGCTGAAGGGAATTGACAACTGGCAGATGACCTGAACGTGTTTCACTGTAGGTTTGAGAGGAAGCCACTGTCAACAATACCCACAATCTCCACTCAGATACACCAACAACAGCCAAGTCTCCTACAACTGACCCCATCCCTTTAGGACCCCCATCTCTGGTGATCATAGAAAAAGATGTGTGAGATCTATTTCACAGACAAAAGCTGGAAAAGCATCAGGACCAACAAGGTAACTCCTTCTTGTTTGAAAACTTATGCTGACCAACTGGCCTTCATCTTCACCCACATCTTTAATAAATGTCAGCTGGATCTCCATGAGCTTTTACTTTAATGCATGCTTGCTATTGGCTGGCATAGTAATGGGGAGGGAGGACATGGCATTTGATTTGGGAAGTGAGCTAGTGTGGTGAAGGCCCATGTGAAGGCCCATGGTGAAAATCCATGTGAGAGGGAGGTTTTCTCTCAAGAAGTACTGCACTGCTGAGTGGAGTTGTTTACACCCAGTCAAGGCCAACCATCCTAGAATTCCAGATGGATGAAAATTACTGAAGATGAGCTTCACATGACATTATGCAGGACAAGGTATGTAGTAGGGCTGTATTACTATTATCCTTCTCATGTTTCTTATTATCTATTTTCTTATCTTCTTATCACTATAATTTTGTTGCTTGTATCTTAAAATTTATATTAATTGTTTTACTTAATATCCTAGTATGATTTATGTTGATTGCTTATTTAGTATCCTTTGACTTTCATCGAGTGTTGTATCTTATGCTTTATGATGAATGTATTTCATGATTGTGGTCATGATTTATCACTATTGCTTATATGTACAATGAGAGCTTATGCACGGGAGATAAATTCTTTGTGTGTCCAATCACACTTGGCCAATAAAGAATTCTATTCTATTAATTGATAAGGCATTTAGTACCCCCTAAACATATTTCAGAGGATTTTCTCCAGCCTCTTCACATACATACATTACAAATAAACCTTATGTTCAAGAAATTAAAAACAGTAACTAGATTGTTGTTAGTCAAAGTGACTAATTTGCTGTTAGTCAAAGAACAACAAAAACAAAATGCCCTTTCTGTTTATTGCCAGTATGGCTCATATGTCTATCTTCTCTCCAAGAAAGAATGTTTTTTCCCTATTATACAAATTTCATGAACTATTCTCCAAGCACAGTGGAATATAATGTGAGGATTGTTGTCATGCAACCAATCCTAGAATTCTTAATATTGCATTTCAAAAAGGATATCAGCTGGAAAAGATTTAACAAAATGTTGAAAGGGTAAGACAACTTCCTCTGCAATGAAATAGCACATTTTAGCTTACAAAGAAAGTGAATTAAGGGGGAGATGATAAAAGTTTATAAAATTATGCACTGCACAGTAAATGTCCATATAAATATAAATTTCTCATGGGAAAGACAAAGATTCATCCACCAAAACTAAATATGGAAACATTCAGGTCTGACAAAATGGAGTTTATTTTCTGCCTCACACAGTGAAACTACAGAATTCACTGTGATCAAAGCCATCAGCTTAGATACTTTTTAAAAGTACTAGACAAACAACATAGAGTACAAGGCTGTAATGCATTAACCAGGATGAATGGATATTATCCTCTGAATTACATGCAGTATAGCTCAATATTAGTTATACAACACTGAAGAGGGCTATCACTAAAATGCCAGGGCTATGAACTTTTTTTGACCACAGTGTATCCTAGAATGTTGAGTTAGATAATCCTTTGGCCTGATCTAGTGGATATATTGTCACATCCTTTATTCATTTTTTTAGTTGCAGGGATTGGTATATTTTCTTTCCTTCTCTTTTATATATACATGTCAGATGCTTGAAAGAAATAAAACAGAATGTGCTGATAGTAGTGATGTATTTTCTTGTGCACAGCAAGACATCAAATGTTTCATCTGTGCTGAGCTTGGAAGAGTTCTGCTGTTTGCAACAAGAAATTTATTAATTCTGTCAAGGTTCATATCACTTGAACACAGTTTCAGTAGCACTAGATATGACTATTGTTAGAGTTATAAGGATATTAACTTAGAAATAAATCCCACTGGCTTCAGTTGGCTTATGGATATATACATACCTATACGGATATACATATTGTCATTTATAAATAAAGTTCAAACAAGTTTCGAAAACTGTTAAATTCTAAAAAGAATTATTCTCATCAAATAATATACACTAAAAGAAAGGAAATGGCTGGAGAACTCCAAGGACATTTTCTCAATTATTTCTAAGGAATTTGGTCCTCGTCTTCAAGAAAGTAAGACAAATTATTCAAATAATAGAAACTAATAGAAGTACTTAAAATTATGTTCAAACAGAGAATAAACAGGCCATTTGTAAGCATATTGAATAGAATATCATCACTGCTGAGAGTCAACATAGCTTTGTCAAAAATACACTACATGAGACAAATCTCATTTCCTTTGATAAAGTAGAATGCTTGGATACAATCTACCTATAGGTAAATATAATCTATTTATAATCTATCAGCAAAATGTTTGAAAACTTTCCACATGATAGTCTAATTGTCAAGTTATTAATAAATGATTGGGAGGAAATTTATCAATTCACTTGCTAACTGTACTCAAGAGAATCAGCATTAGTGATTGTACATTGAATTGAAGAGTACTAGCCAGTGGAGTTCCATAGGAATCTGACTAGGAGCCAAAGCTATTCAATGTTTTTTATTAATAACATGAGATAATAGCCTGATTATCAAATGTGCACAAGACGTAACTTTAGGGAATCCAGTAAAAACCCAAGAAAACCAAACAGAATTGTAATCTAAATTGTACAGGTTGGAAGATTCAGCTGAAAGGAGAAAGATGTCATGCACCAATAAGATATATAAGGAATCCAATTAAGGACCAAAAATGTAGGTCACACATATAGGATAATACATATAATGTTTTGGAATTACTACATTATAGAAATACTTGAGTGTGACTAATGACAACCAGAACTGTGAGACACTTCTAAAACTAGAAGTAATGCATGGAGTTATTTTTGTTCTCTTGTGGGGACAGGCTGAAGAAAATTGTGATGTTCATTGCGAAGAAGACAATTTTGAGACATGAAATCAGTGATCAGATAAGATCACTACAGAGTTGTGGTTATCTATTTACTCTTGAATAGATGTGACTATTCATCCTTCATTGACTAGACCAGGGGTGTCAAACTCAAGGCCCATGGGTTGCTTAGATCCATCCTGTGGGGCCAGCCTGGAAATATCAAAGGACCAGCCTATGGTGCCTCTGCTAGTGTCCTCCCTGCAGCCTGTTTTTGGCCTGGACAGCCTCCTGCAGCACTTTGCTGGCCAAAACAAGCCATGGGAGCTGCCAGTGGCCTCCCCCGGCCCATTTCTGGCCAAAATGGTCTATGGACTGCATCTGACCCTCCGAGGTGCCATTTGGGCCTCAGAAGGCTTCCCTTCTGGCTGAAATGGAGCCTCCATGGGCTGGATCAGGCCCTACAAGGCTCCAGTTGGACCCCTGAAGGCCTTCCCCAGGCCTGTTACAGGCCAAAATGGAGCCTCTGTGGGTTGGATCAGCCCTCCAAGGCTCCATTCAGGCCTCCCCAGACTGTCACAGGCCAAAATGGAGCTTCTGTGGGCAGCATTCAGCTCTCCAAGGCTCTGTTCGGGCCTCCAGAGGCCTCCCCAAGCCTGTTACAGGCTGAAATGGAGCCTCTGTGGGCCATATCCAATCCCATTTCCCATGGCTTTAATATACTTACTTTTTGAAAAGCTCCAGAAGAGGCTGACCCACATGGCAGAGAAACCAAAGTCTTTTATTCAGAAGCTTGTGAATCTGTAAGAACTGAAATGTAGGAGATAGAGCTTTCCCAATTTGAATAAAAGACCAGCTTCTCTGCCACAAGGGCCTGCAAGCTTAGTTTGGGCCAAGTCTGGCAAGCTTCCTGCTTGCTGCTGACTTGCTAGTTTAAATGAACAGCTTCAGGGATTGGGGTGTGGCAGCCAATCAACAAGGGGCTTGCAGTTCAGCCTGATGAGACAAAGGAAGCAAGCTCCTCATTGATTGGCTGCTGCTGCTGCCTCAATCCCTGAAGTAGGAGGCATTTTCTACTACCAGAGGTCTGCTGGCCACATGGCCCCAGCTAAAGTCTTTTACTCAGCAGCTGACAAAAATGTTTTCCTTAGATTTCACATTCTTACAGCTTTGCCATCATCTGAATAAAACACTTTAGCTTCTCTGCCAGTGGGTCAGCCTTTTCTGGAGCTCTGCACATCTTCAAAAAGTAAGTAATCCATGGGAAATGGGGTGGGGAGAAGTAAGGGAATACTGGACGCTAGCAAATAGGCCCAGTCTACGGAGACCCAGCAGGGCAGGATGGGGGGGAACCCCAAGGGAGCATGAGATATAGTATCTCAGTGGATTGGGGGAGGTCTTGGATGGCCTGCTTCAGCACTAGGCCCCGCATGTTCTTCCCCTCTTTGAGATACCTCATGTGCATTTAATGACCTGCACATTTGATTAGCAAATGCACTGGGGAAAACAGGGAGTGATCATGTTCATTTAATGTGATTCAATCAAATGAATCCTCAGGATGCAAAAGTAATTGGCAGGCTCTATTACATTCATAACTCGAGGTTTACCTGTATAATGAGAGTGAGGGAGGGTCTCAGGGAAGTTCTGCCTTAGCACTGGCCACCACATGTACCCCCCACAAGTCCCATGCCATGCTCACTATGCCCACATCGCCCGGCCATGCCCACCATGCCCACATCCCCTGGTCAAACACAATCCTGATACCGCCCTCAATGAAATCACATTTGACACCCCTGGGCTAGACCTTTTCTCCAATCTGGAGGTCTTGGATCATGTGGAGTTCATCAGCTTTATCATAGCCATATGCAATGGGCTCTGTCACATAATCAGAATGGACAACACCATGCCTTATCATTTATTCTGTATGAATTGGAGATAAGAAAGATGCCTGAAGTTTGTTTGTTTATTTATTTATTTATTTATTTATTTATTTATTTATTTATTTATTTTATTTATTTATTTTATTTATTTTATTTATTTTATTTATTTATTTATTTATTATATTTAAGGACTCTGGGAGGCTCACAATGCAACAAACAAAACATTCAGTAAAACACTTCTATAAATATAATAATAAATCTAATAAGTTAAAATTT
>JANHFM010003108.1:83454-95179 GCA_032468115.1 Grayia smithii
TTTTGAGTGACAGGGAGCTGCAGCAGAGGGGTGAAAGAGCCACATGTGGCTCCAGAGCCGCAGGTTGCTGACCCCTGTCCTAGACATACCCAGTTCCTGCAACTGTTCTTCATATGTTTTAGCCTCCAGTCCCCTAATCACTTTTGTTACTCTTCTCTGCACTCTTTCTAGAGTCTCCACATCTTTTTTACATCGTGGCGACCAAAATTGGGTGCAGTATTCCAAGTGTGGCCTTACCAAGGTAGTTACAACAATTAATCAGTGGAACAACTTGGCTCCAGAAGTTGTGGGTGGAGGTTTTTAAGTAGACATTGAACAACCATTTGTCCAGAATGGTATAGGGTATCCTTGCAGGGGATTGGTCTAGAAGATCTCCAAAGTCTTCAGTGATGGAGCACCCACAACTTCTGAAGGCAAGCCATTCTACTGGTTAATTGTTCTAACTGTCAGGAAATTTCTCCTTAGTTCTAGGTTGCTTCTCTCCTTGATTAGGTTTAATTAGTTGGCTTCATGCAACGTCTATAGTCTGGCAGATGTATAAACCTGCCTTCATAGCATCTTGACATCCACTAAGCAGTCAAAAAAACCCCTGATCAATCCTGGTTGCACTTTAAAATGACATCAGAGGAATTGCGAGATGCTCTCGAAATGCCATAGATCTTGTTTTAGGAAGCTCTGCTCCAGGGCACAAACTCTGGTAGTTTAAACTAAGGAAATCTCAAGATGGATCGATATATTACACTATGCTTTGTTTTGAAGCATAGCTTTTTGAATAAGGTAACCTTGTTCCAGTTTAGCGCAGTAAACGACAGTTGCAAAACATAGTGGCTGTGGTTTGCATAATACACTGACTCCAAAAGGGAAATAAATATGTCATAGCTTGGCAAGATATATGAGTCTGTCTTAGAATGAAGATTTTACACTAGGAAGAAAAAGATCTGAGAAACTATTTTGGCTGGGGAATTTTGGGAGTCATGATCCCAATTCATCTGCATGACGCCAGGCCAGGAACACTCTAATGCAAGCCGGATAACATAGAACAACATAGAATAGCAGAGTTGGAAGGGTCTTTAGAGGTCATCTAGTGTAACCCTCTGCTTGAGCAGGAGAATCTATGGACTTTAGAGGTCATCTAGTGTAACCCTCTGCTTGAGCAGGAGAATCTATACTCAATATGGTGACATGGTTTCTCAGCGTTTCGCAGTCTCAAAGCCTTGAAGATGTGTGGACTTCCAACTCCCAGAATTCCCTAGCTAACTTTGGGAAACACTGGTTTATGTATAAACCAAGCCGTAATTTTCTGTGTTTAGGGGACAGGCATTCTCATGTGAATTTTCCAGTTGCAGCTTGAAGTCATGCAGTCTGACTAAGTTTGTTTGCTATTTTGGAAGGGCCAGAGTCTGGGAACAGGGACTGAAAATGCAGAAATGTTTGTGACGAGTTTCCTCTTCAGAAATGTGTTCATGTTTAGGAGGAAGTCGTGTGTAGGAAAGTGCAAGACTTTCTGTATGTATATCCTACTGTCTGAGGATTGAGTCATTACAGAAATTTCTCAGAACCATCATTGTCTCCCATGGGCCACATCAGTTGGGCCATGATGGTTTTTTTCCAGTAGTTTTCCAGAAATTGTGGTATTCTGGATGAAACATCAGCATCAGCCATACAGTTAGTTAGTGGTGGGATTCAACCAGTGTAACAACGGGTTCGCTTTGCACTCGCGCCAAACGGGTGATCCTCACGCACGCACTACATTACAGCACAGCAATAAATCTTAACTTTAGAGCAATCCGCTCTGCTGCGCCGATCAGCTGGGCTTAAAAAAATAGGAGATAAAGGTCGGTATAGCACAGGTTCGGGTGGGTGGGCCCAGCTGATCATCGGATCAAACGGGTTCACTCTCAGGTGATCGTTGGAGCTACCGGTACGCACAAACCAGTCCGAACTGCCTGAATCGCACCTCTGCAACTAGTCCTCAACTTGTAAAAGGTAGCTTAGCAACCACTCAAAATTATCATGGACTCCTCCCAAAAAGGGGACATGGTGGCTCAGTGGCTTAGACGCTGAGCTTGTCGATCGAAAGGTCGGCAGTCCAGCAGTTCGAATCCCTAGTACCGCGTAACGGGGTGAGCTCCTGTTCCTTGTCCCAGCTTCTGCCAACCTAGCAGTTCGAAAGCACATAAAAAATGCAAGTAGAAAAATAGGGACTGCCTTTGGTGGGAAGGTAACAGCATTACGTGTGCCTTTCGTGTTTAGTCATGCCGGCCACATGACCACGGAGAATCTTCAGACACTGCCTCTTCAGCTTTGAAACGGAGATGACCACCACCCGCTAGAGTCGGGAACAACTAGCACATATGTGCGAGGGGAACCTTTACCTTTTACTGTACAAAAAATGATATATTAATGTATGAATAAGTAAATTTTAGACAAGCCCTTCTTGGCTGCTAGTGTTGGTTCATATCTTCCTTTTGCATATCATCCATGTTATAGAATGTGGAGGTATAACATGGAAATAACTCAGATCCTTTCTCTTTTGTTAAAAAAAACCTGTTGCTTTGGTTAAAGTAGGATAAAATACTCAATTTCTGATGTCCAGGGTCCAGCCAACAAATCTATGCCTGAATCCATCTTCTTAAAGAACTTATTAGTACACTCCTGAAACCTCATACAATACTATAGACATTTAATTTTTGAAGCTAATTTACAATACATGTTCAGTTTCACAGACTAATAGGGGATGGGGGAACAGGTTGTTAGTTTTGGAACCTTCAGTATAGGTGTATTTTGTTGCGTTCATTGGTGTTACTATTTTTTTTTATATGGTGTGTTTGCCACCCAGAGTTTTTTAGAGATATGGATGGACCTTACAAATTTGATGAATAAATAAATAATAGAGTGCAGTATTGTCCATGAAGACAAAATATCCACTGGGCTTGATTGGGATCCTACAGTTATAATTCTCTTTATGTATTTTGTAAATGCATAAAATGAGAATAGGTTTTTATACTTGTGAATTATTTTATGTTATTATTTTATATTTTATTTTTTATGGACTTATATGGCTGACAAGGATGAAGGATCCTCAGAGCTGAGCCCCCATCCTAACCCAATGCTTTGGTGAAGAGCTGGGACTTCATAACCTTCAGGAAGGCTAAAAGGGTAGGGTTCCCTCAGATCTTGGGGCAGCGGGGAGACTGTTACACATGCACAAAATGACAAAATTACCAATGAAACAAATGAAACTCACAATGTAGTTATATATGTTTTGTCGTTGCCTGTACATTGAACTATAAACTGATGGCTTTCATATGTACATGATTGGCACATCTTGCAAATGATCTGCCCCCTTCATTAACTTTGGCATGCATTTTTGTTTTGCAGAGAGCACGTTGAATCCAGATATGACTAATGAGAGTTTAGAAACTTTCCCAACAGGGTTTTGATTAATCCCTTTTTCAGCTAAGTCTCCAATTCAGGTCCATTATAGTCCAAAAGCATCCTCCTTACCTCTCTGCTACTGGAGCATCAATAGCCAAACAGGATTAAATTTGCATCTTTCTTTGGCAGCTGGAAGATGTCTTTGAGACACCTTTGAAGATACTTCTCTCTTCTTTTCAGTACAGAAGAGATCTGTATAACGCTAATGTCTTAACTCTACAATCCATGGATATACTTTGTTTATTGAACATTTCTCCTTCCTTCCTTCCTTCCTTCCTTCCTCCCTCCCTCTTTCTTTCTTTCTTTCTTTCTTTCTTTCTTTCTTTCTTTCTTTTGTTCCTCCCTCCCTCCTTCTTTCTTATCTTTCCTCCTTCCTTCCTTCCTTCCTTCCTTCCTTCCTTCCTTCCTTCCATCCATCCATCCATTTAGTTTTGTTTAGAGAAAAGTTATATGCTTTTTGAAAGTATAATGTTGCAAAATGTTCACAAATGTTTTTGTTGCTGTTGAAATAATGATGGCAAGAAACTATACCAAAAAGTCAGTTAAGGTTTAATTTCTCATTAAAGTCAAGGAACTATAGTCAGAAAGTAGAGGTAATTAGGAGTCAACTTTCGATGTTGCCTAGCAACTAGGTGATAAAGCTAATATAGTTGATGTTGATCTTCTTATGTGTATTCTAATTAAGTTCATCCTAGTATTCTCTGATTATGTTAGGGTTTTTTTTCCCCAAAAAGAAAAACTAAACTAACCCAACTTTACTAAGTTCTTAACTTTTTGAAATTGGTTGGCCTTTTCAGATGTTTAGCCAATGCTATTTATTCTGACAAAAGTTCCCACATGTTAGGGCTGCAGAGACTTTGAAGATGATTCTAATAAAGTGTTTCAACCTTCACTTGCACTCCAATTTAATTCAAGCTTTTAATATTCTTCTCTTTTAAAAGTTTCAGCAGCTCAAACCTCTAAAACAATCACTTCAGGCAGGCAGGCTAATCCCCAAGTGCCAAGGCTAGTATTGCAACATTTTTCCCCCATGGCTAAATGTTACTCACAATCCACAAAATAACAATATTTCGTTTTTCCTCCTGCTTAAATCCACGTAAAGAGTTTCTATTTTCTTTTCTTTTTACTTTCTCCGAGGTTCAAAAGGGATTCTTTTCAAATTTAAATTTAAGTTCAGATAGGAAGTTTTGTTTTGGGCGTTAGTCTTTCAGCTTCCCCTTTCTTCTTCCACCGCCATTTTAATCCATTATTTGCCAATTAGCCGCTCGTTACCTCATTCGGAAAACTTTTTCTCCTCCAAAGTTTAAAGTTCCTTTTACCTGTAAGTTGGCCAATCACTTTTCCAGCCCAGTATTCCATTCTATTCCATTCTGCTTTTCTCATCTTCTTAGGTGTGGCTGTTTCTGCATCTGCCCACTACAATAGAGGCATTTATAGCAGTCAAGGATGTCATTAAGATAATCAAATCTATATTTTGATGTCATAATGCATGCTCAGTATGTCCTAATCTGAGTACAACATGTTGATGTCTTATTATTTCCCTCCCTCCCCATTAATTCTTAAGTCAGCAGAAAGGTTTGATGATATAAATCACACTTTCTCCAGAGCCAAGCTTTACTGTAACAGCAATGAAGCCAAGAAGTGGTATTGTCCTTATTGTTGTCCTTACTATTTTTAATGTAAGTTCAGGTTGTGCAATGATTGGTGGATTGTATGGAATCCTTTCTCCTGCAACCCAGCATCATCTATCAGCAGGATCAAACATCTATTGCTCTCCAGAATTTGTGGCGGAATAGGGCTGGAAGGATTCTGAACATTATGGGGGGATGGGTTTGTCACAGAATCATCAGTAATTTGAGATTAAAAATATTCTACTATATCTATCCCTACAACCATGTAATAAAGTCTTTCTTGGACTTCTTAGTTTTAAGGGCATTTAACTCTGAAGTTAAACAAACAAATTTATGGTAAGCTACTCAGGAAATTACAGAACAAATTGCACTGAGTTTCCTATCTCAAACTGTTGGAAAAATGGCTTGAAAACCACGGTAGTTTTAAATTGTCTCCCTGCACTATAGATAAACATCTATATTCAATTTTTTTTAAAAAAAGTAGCATAATTTTGTAATTGTTTTGTTATTGATTATGAAAGTAATTCCAAGATTTAGGTACATAAAAACAAAAACAAGAAAACAAACTAAAAAGATGCTTTACTTTAAACTGAAAAAATGTTCCTGGATAAACAAAAATTATCTGATGGTGCTGGATGAATCTATTATGTTCAGTATTGACATAATTGAGCACATTTCTGCATAACAAATTCTTTCCAGATATGCTCCCATCACGATAGGCATTCTAGAAGATCTTGATGGGAAACCACCCATCTCACCTAGTTATTATTATTAAAACAGAGAAAAAATAATTTTATTCTAAAATTGATTCTAAAATTCTAAATCAATTCCCATCAGTCTTTTATTTCATACTATTTGTGTTCAAGTCAAATCAATATCATCTCATCATGGTTTTTAAGAACTTTTTCAAGCAGTCTATTATCCCAAATCTCTAGATTTCTTTTAAAAATAATAGATATACTTGATGCTTAATACTGTACTTTGAAGCCATTACATTTGTCCCAGTGATGAAATCTAAAAAATTTCCTTATCGGTTCTGTGGGCATGGCTTGGTGTGGGGGTTTCCTGTGACAGTGGGCGTGACTAAGTTGACATCACTCAGAGCCATGCCCACTAAGTCACCTGACCCCCGATCCCACCAAGCCACGCCCACAGAACCCAATAGGAAAAAAAAATAAAGAAGTTTTAATTTAAAGCAGAGCTGGGCAATTATGGCTCATTCAAGACCATTCAATTCTTGAGCCACCATGCTGGCACAGGAATTCTGGGAATTGAAGTCCACAAGTCATAAAAAAGCCATAATTGCCCACCCCTGGTTTAAAGGAAAAGAATCATGGAGGCGAAGTGGGCTGCGGCTCCTGTTGCCGAGGAAGCAGTGTGATCGCTCAGCCAGGGCAGACTCCGTAGGCCAATGCAGCCCCCATGGAGTCTGCCCTGGATGAGCGATTGCACTGCTTCCCCAGCAACAGGCCCCCCAATTTCCCCCCTCCGGCTCTAGGGAAGGTGCCGGGCCACAGGCCTGCGCAGGGGAGGTGCCCCGGCGGGCTGGAGGAGCTCCGGGATGGCCCTGCTGGGCTTTCTCATTGCGTTGGGACTTTTCAGCTCGGCTCACCTGGCAGGCGCAGATGGAGCTGCCTTTTGCCTGGAAGCTCCCGCGGCTCCAGCCCACGCAGGGGAGGCACCCGGGTGGGCTAGAGGAGCTTCCGGATGGCTGCCCTGGGCTTTCTCATTGCACTTGTACTTTTCAGCTCGGCTCACCTGGCGGGCACAGATGGAGCCACGGTTTCCGTGGGAGCTTCCACAGGAGAGGCGGCTCCATCTGCACCCGCTGGGTGCACCGAGCTGAGCAGGAAAGTCCCAGCACAGCCAGAAGGCACAGGCTGCGCAGCGGGGCCGCCCCGGAGCTCCTCCAGCCCCCCCCAGGCGCCTCCCCTGCGGGCATATGCAAAGTGCCGGCGTCGGGCCAAGTTTCCTTTTTTTTTTACCGGTAGCAATTGCTATGGTGAAAAGCAACTTCTGCACATGTGCCATGCTGCGAAGTTCAAACTTCGAAAGAACCATGCTCAAGAGGCCAAAGAGCCACTTGTGGCTCGCGAGCCGTACTTTGCTGACCACTGGCCTAATAGAATTGAGATGAGATACATCTCCTGGACAACTAGACCAACACCATTGTCTTTTTCTCAACAGAGGCAAGAATAGGCAATTAAGAAACTATCACAAAATGTGATTGTTTCCTATTAATTTTCTCTGCAGGCCCAGATATACTGTAAATAATTCAGTGGACTTTAAACCAGAAGGCCCCAGCCTCACAGAATTATATAACATCACTGTTGTTCTGCCATTTGCAGTACCAAAAATATTTCCATAAACATGGCTCCCAGTTTCTGAAACCTTATGTGCCACTGAACTAAAGTGATAGTTACAAGTTTTAAATATCATAATACCATTGTTAGAAACATGCAGCACTTGAGATTCAGAACAAAACTTAATTCTGCATCTCATGTAAATAGCCAAACACTTTACATGGTTGTTCTTTGTATAATTCTGAAAAAAGACACCACTAGTTTAAAAAGTCACAAACAGGTGATCCATTATATTTTCAAGCATTAGGGAGCATCTTTTTGGAATCAGATATGAAGTATTGCATAGGTTTAATAGCACTGATTTCAATCAACATTTCATATACTGGAATAAATTTTACTTCATTTATCTGAGAGAAGCAGTCTTTCAAATTTTGCTAATAAGGTTAATAATAATGCAAATACATGTATAGCCTTCATATTATATTCTTAGCAGCAAATGCATGATCACAGTTTTTTTTTAAAAAAAAATGAATTTAGACGTGAAACAAATTATTACAAAATATTGAAAATGCAATATTCATCCTAGGCACTTAATAATATAGCAGAAAAAGCAAGATATCTCCTTTTTAATTATTTTATTTATTTTCCCATTTGATTATTTTAGATATATATAAAGTATGTTCTGAAAACTTTAGACATGTTACAAACAATAGACACTTTGTAATTAATTAGCACCACACTTTCATTTTTCATGTGTCAGTTGTTGATTATAAACTGTCACTTTTTAAAATCAGTATTCAGATTTACAAAATGTATTCTTTCATCAAGTGATGCAGAGATTATCTGCTTCAACTATATTGACACAAGAAGGATGGTTTCCTAGGTACCAATTACTAGGAGTGTGTATAAATTATAAGATTTGGCTTAGTGCCCAGTGATTCAGAAAACATCCTGATTTGGTTTAGATTAAATCAAGGCTATTTGATTAGTCTCAGAGCCAAACACAAGATTAGATTCAAACACATAACATTTATGTTTATCCTTGAAAAGAATAAGAAATGGAAAAATTCCTCTAATTTTTAAATTTATTTTTTACCAGAATAAGAATATGAGTGCAGTCAAAACAGTTCCAACAGGATAATCTATGTAGATATACACTCAGCAAGAATTCATATACCAGAACAGAAGTACCAACAATAATAACTTTCTGCTAATGCATTATGTACAAATAAACTAAAATATTAATATGAAAAATAAGGTTTTGATTCAAAAGAAAAAGCTAATAGTACTAGTAATTGGTCTTTGGATATTATTATGACTTTATTATTATCAGCTAAACTACTTCCTCTTGTTCAAAACTCTGGTGGTAGAAAAGCCAGCAGAGTAAATGTGGAATTTTAGTGGTTACCTGCTGGCTAACTGAGAAATTAGTCTCATAATAGTCCAAAGAGAAAAGCAAAGATTATGTTGAAATGGGGGAGGAGAAGAAAGGTAGAGGAACTTCCCTGTGATTGTTAGATAGGGATAGGAAGGCCAACAACAATTTCATACTGTATGAAAAAGGTAATGGTAAATTAAATTAAATTATGCCTGTATTTTATCAAGTAAACATAAATAGATAAGATGAAGTCATGATAATAAAGAATCTGACATGTTGGATAGCACTAAACATGCTATTAAATAGAAGAATACTAATAACAATAACTTCTATGACAAAGCTAAATTAAAGAATGTAAGGTTCTATATGGTTTTCCTTGTTGCAATGTATGGTTGTGAAATTTGGAAGGCTGAGCATCAAAGAATTGAGGTCTTTGAACTATGGTGCTGGAGAAGACTCCTGCGAGTCCCTTGGACTGCAAGGTGATCAAACCAGTCAGTCCTAGAGGAGATCAACGCTGGCTGCTCTTTAGAAGGCCAGATCCTGAAGATGAAACTGAAATACTTTGGCCACTTCTCCAGAGCTTAATGCTGGGAACAATTGAGGGCAAAAGAAGAAGAGGATGACAGAGAACGAGGTGGCTGGATGGAGTCACTGAAGCAGTCGGCGTGAGATTAAATGGTCTCTGGGGGATGAGAGAGGACAGGAAGGCCTGGAGGAATTTTGTCCATGGGGTCACAATGGGTCGGACACGACTTTGCAACTAACAGCAACAATGCTCACTTGTGGCACAAATTACCAGGCTCAAATTAACCTACTTCAGCCTACCTCTCTGGAAAAGGATCCAACGCTGGGAAAAATGAAAGAAAAGAGAAGAAGAGGATGACCACCAATATGTTGGATGGTCTCAGTTACAATGGTAATGAGTGAACCATTAGGAGATCTAAAAGATTTAGAAGAACAGGTTAAAGAGAGATTGTCATGGAGAAAAGCTATCTTTTTCTAGGAGTTGAAAATGACTTGATGGCACATAATCAACCATTCCCCTTTAAAGCTTTCATTTTTAATCTGTTTAAAAACCAGAAATGTTAAACAAATGTAGGAAGTTAGCAACCACCCCTCTCCTAGAAAAATGAGATATTTTAGGAAATATTAAAAGGGCAGAACATTTCCTCTAAAAGGGAGGCAGAAACTCAGCTCCTCCACCTTTGTCAATGGGCCATTAAGACCTGGGCCAGTCTAGTCTACATAATAAAGATCTACCTCCTTCAGGCAGAGTCATAGTAGGAATTGCCCAAAGCCCTTTCATTACATCATCACCCAGCAAGGCTCAACCAAGCGTGGGACACAGACAACCTACAAAGTTACCCCCTGCATGGCCCAATGGGAGTCTGACAACCAATCAGAATACAAGCTCAAATTCAAAGCCCAACAGAGGGTATATATATATATATCACCCATGTGCCTTTTTGCCCAGGATCTCAAACCATGTGGTCCTGTCTACCATTAAAAACCATCTTTCCAAACAGCTGCCATGTTTCCAGTGTCTTTCTCCCTACTTGGAACTGAACCCAAAAGGATATTTCTTCCAACACAAGGATTGAATTGAGTTTCCCTATGTCAAATATGTAGTGATTAATATAACTTTATTCCACTTATCTGTCATGTAACTCCTTGATCCTGGAGAAAGCCTTATTTCATAGTAAGGGCTCATGGGCTCTGTGCATGTAAGCATAGAAGCAGGAAAGGTAATCAAACAATTTTGCATGTCTTGCTCTCTAGCTACAGTATAGTCTCAACAAAGATTCTAATGAATCTGGAAGACATGGCCTCGATAACTAAGTAAATTCCTATGGCTCTTAGCAAAAGCATCTCCAAAGAATTGTATAGTAATCATTACTAGCTATCTTTCTCCCACCCCCACTACCACCAGAGTACATGTTTCCTATATTATCTTTGCTCTATCTGTCTGCATCCTTAAAGCAGAATATACAGACAATACATTCCTCATTCATTAAGGGGGCTGGGAAGTAATTCATTTGAAAATGAAGCCTTATTTATCCCTTTACCTTGAAACAAGCAGCAGAGGCCTGTTCTTGTCCTTCCTCTATTTGCTGGCCGGCAAATAAGCTAGGGAAACTTCAATGCAAATTCTACCTTCAAAAAGAATTATCAGTGTGAAAAATATGGTAGAAAAGTTTGTTTTTATTACTAGTGTATTCAACTTCTTTATTTAATAAGGTGAATGAACCATCATAATTAATCATGATACATTTCACTTTTTAATGCAGAGGTAAACAACCTTTCTGAGCTTTGACCATATTTAAAATTTTGGGAATGTAAAATAATTTTCCCTTCTGGATACTTAGGAAGGGGGATAGGAAGCTCTACTTTCCCACAAAATGCTAGACTGTAACCACCTATCATGTTCCTTCTCTGTTTCAACAGGAGTCGTGAGTTCAGACAGATACCCAGATGGCACAGCGAGGCTGTGCAAAGATTGTAAAACTGGTGAGCAGGATTGTGTATGTTTATGTGTGTTTTCCAATTAGTCCTGGCTCCTGGCAATTGTCTAGACAAGTCTTAGGCAAAATATCTAGAAGGTCTTGTGACTGAGGTGGGATGAGAACTCACATCATCTCCACTCCTCTGCTCGCAACAGAATGCCTTATGCTACCAGACTTGAAATTTTGGGCTTAGACAACTTAGAACTACATCGACTTCAGTCAGACCTAAGCGTAATACATAAAATTATCTGCTACAACCTGTCAATGACTACTTCAGCCTCAACCACAACAATACATGAGAAAACAATAGATACAAACTTAAGATAAACTGCTCCAAACTTGATTGCAGAAAATATTACTTCAGCAACAGAGTGGTCAATGCCTGGAATGCACTACCTGACTCTGTGGTTTCTTTCCCAAACCCCCAAAACTTTAACCTTAGACTGTCTACTGTTGACCTCACCCCAT
>JANHFM010003109.1:65273-82123 GCA_032468115.1 Grayia smithii
TACCTCGTATTATTCCCAGCAAAAATAAATCAGGTCTTTTATATATTTTTATTTGTAAAATTTGTTCCAGCCAATTTTTGATTTTTATCCAAAATTTCTTAATTTCAGGACAGTTCCACCATACATGGTAATATGTTCCCTCTTTAGACGGACATTTCCAACAATTTGGGTTAGTGTTCGGGTAGATTTTTGCCAATCTGGCTGGGGCTACAAACATTTTTATGTAGAAAAGTATCCTCTGTGCTCTTGAATTCTGTTTCTGACAAATAAAGCTTCAACATTAAACACCATAGAAAATTAAACAATGGCTGAAGTCTCATGGGTTCGGCACATTTCTCGTAATTCTCATAATCTTGTGGCCTTTCAGGCATGAACACCAAAATCTCATGTGATTTCAGACATTTTTTAAAATAAAGCCATTCCTATGAGCTTCATCCAAGTGGAGGCCGTAGGCTTCCGAGTGTTGTAACATCATAATGCATATTATTCCCCTTATGTATTTATGTGCTAGCTTGTAACACAGGTTCAAGTCAGGGGTGGGTTCCACTTACCTCTCCTACCGGTTCTAAAGGTGCACACGCTTTGCGTACGCAGAGCGTATGCAGACACAGAAGCTTTTTTTGATGAAAAAATGTCAAAAACGTTTCCTGCGCATGCGTGCAAGCATGCTCCGTGTGCTCTGGACGCAGACCGGTAAGTATGGGCGCATGGGGGGGAGGCGGTCTGGGATGCGTAGAACCGGTTTGGTGATGTCACAGCATCACCGCTATCTATTCACGCAAACCGGTCTGAACCGGGGGCAACCCACCACTGGTTCAAGTAGGAAAACCTTGCATCATGGCATCCTCATGTGCACAGCTTTTGTGTGTTTGTGTGTCTTCATGCTTAGAGCCATAGAGAGTATATGCATAATGACATGCATGATGTTGACAATTGCATTAAATGTATCAGTGAAGGCACCTATTGCTCTAAATACAATTTGAACACTGAAACTGCATGAAGAGAGGGAATAAAAAAACAAAACAAAAGCAATATCTGTCAGCCCCGCCGCCTTCCATGCATTGCTTTACTCGTTACTCCAGTATGAGTAACTTACAAGGGTGAGAACACACACCAGAACAGAAAACAGTCTGTGCTGTCACACACACACACAAAATAGGTATTAAGAGTCTTTATTAAGGCTCCCAAGCCTGGATTAGTGTTCCCCAGAAATTCCCTTTGCTAGCACCAGCCCGCCCCACCATGAGTTCATCAGGCTGCTCAAAAGAAGCTAGCATTAGTCTACAGTACAAAGACAAGTCCACAAAGACAAATCCAGAGTTCAAAAGGCATGATAGCAATAGCAATAGCACTTTGGAAGGCGCAGAACAATTTGAGTCTCCAGTGATGGTCGATGGTCCTTCAGGGACATAAAAATGCTAATTCTGCTCCAGTCCATTAAATCTGCTGATGAGGTCACCATGAATCCCTAAGGGCTCTCTGGATCACCTGCCACTCATTCTTGGCCCGATGAGTCAAAGAAGGGCATTATGTCACCAGCCATACAAAAATACTTACCGTATTTTTCAGTGTATAAGACTCACTCCCCCTCGCCAAAAAAGTGGGTGAAAATGTGTGTCCGTCTTATACAGCAAATGTTGCTGAAGCCCCACCCACCCGCCAGCTCCCACTCTGCCTCCTAGCAATCTGCCTCCTTGCAGCAAATCGCAAACAGTGGTCAGCTTCAGCACAGCCTGATTTAGCATAAGCAGCTGATTGGCAGTTGGATCGGCCTCCTGGAATACCACCTATCAGCTGTTTCAGGCTGCAGGGATCCCTATTGCCCATCACCACCATTGCCACCTATCACCGCTGCCACCTATCAGAGCTTCCACGTGCCCCATTTTCAGTCTCCGTGCATCCCATTTTCAGCCTCTGCATGCCCCATTTTTGGCCTCCGTTGCCCCATTTTTGGTCTATTTCAGGTGCCAGGGATCACCGCCACCACTACCTATCCCCACCACTTGGAATGGGCTGAAAATGGGAGGCATGGAATCTGAAAATGGGGCACACAAAGGTTGAAAACGGGATGCGTGGAGGCAAAAAATGGGGCGCACGGAGGCAGCAATAGGCAGCGGTGGTGATGGGCAGCAACTATGGGTGGTGGTGATCCCACAGTCTGGAACAGCTGATAGGCGGTATTCCGTGAGGCAGATCCAACTGCCAATCAGCTGCTGATGCTAAATCAGGCTGTGCTGAAGTTGACCAGGCTGTTTACTTTTTGCTGCAAGAAGTCAAATTGTGGGAGGCAAAGGCAGTGGCAGATTTTTTTTTCTTGTTTTCCTCCCAAAAAGCTAGGTGCATCTTATAATCCCAAAAATACGGTATATACTGCTTCACAGTGTTTTACAGCCCTCTCTAAGTGCTTTACAGAGTCCGCATATTGCCCCCAACAATCTGGGTCCTTATTTTACTTACCTCAGAAGGCTGGAAGGTGAGTCAACCTTGAGCCTGATGCCACAGTGGTTAAATGATCCAAAGGCAAGAATCACAACAGCTGAAGAATATTGTACACAGCAAGGAAACAGACTTTCCATTTACTGAACTTAATAATTGCTTCCTGATACATCCCATCAAGAGAAGCAAAGCTGCCTCCTCCCAAGTAGACGGGCTGATGGTTTTGTTTGCTTGCCTCCTCTCATCCCTAGGCAAGGAGGACAAGGAGGCACTTCTTCATCTCCACTGACCAGATGCAGCTGTGTGCCCTCTGCACCCAAAGCTTCTGGCCTTCCCAGCTTCAGCTGTGCCTCTCCTGTCTCTAACCTAGCCAGCTGCTCTTTCGGTTGCTCCCCTGTGCTCATCCCTTCTACTCCTGGCTAGTAGCCCTTACCTACCTCCCCTCCTGACATACCCATGACCTATTCATCCTCCTACAAACTCTCTTCTGGAGAGGTGTCTGGGGAAGTGTCTGGGAGAGTCGTCACACAGCCTTTCATTGATGACTATGGAACTGCCCTTTGATTTTCTTGAAGTAAGGTCATTTTTGGAAAACCTTTTCAGCTAATTCTGGTTAGATGAAATCAGAAATATAAATTATGGAGATTGGCATTTTGTGCAACATCACTTTCCCATTATTTAGCTATTTGCTATGCAATGAATACTTTAGATAAGTTATAAAACTGGTTACAAAGTTAAGCTTTTTAAAATTTACATGCTATCTCTTCCTGGAAGATTAGTGTCACATTAGCTGCAAGGGGTTATATAAAATGGGTGGTTTTAAAATCAGTTTGATTAAAGCTCTTGACATGGATGTGTCCTTTAGTTTTCCTAAGGCTTATTTATTTTTAGAAAGATTAGGAAGAAATTCAAGTCTATTTTGTGAACATTGGGGGAAATGCCCTCTGTTTTGCAAAAGTGTCTGTCTGCCAACTTTCTGTCAATTATCTGGTCCCAGAATGGATCTGTTTGTGGAGTTAAAATGAGATTAACTAGCCTAAGGCTCTGTTACTTGTATCTTTTTATTTGCATTTGAATTTTCGGAATTATGAATGGGATTTCGTTGCTGTGTACACAGCTGATACATCAGTCAGACAACAGAGCCCACAGCCATTATTTCTATGAAATCAGAAATCTGTCCAGAAAACCATTGGCAAAGAAGAGAGAACAGAGTGTTTAATACACTGCTCTCTCTCTCTCTTTCTCTTTCTCTCTCTCTCTCTCTCTTTCTCTCTCTCTCTCTCTCTCTCTCTCTCTGTGTGTGTGTGTGTGTAGGGAAGGAGTGGAACAGAAAAAATAAATACTCAAATGATTTTGTAGATTCTTTGACAAAAATGGGTTGTTTTCATTCAGTAAAAGTTTTATGTCAAGATAGTGTCATCAAAAACCAACATTTTAAAATATGCCTTAAAGTCACCAAGTTTGAAAACACTGGTTTAGATAGAAACTTTCAATTCCCTTTTTCTCAACATATATGGCATAATTCATTACTGTCAGTTATGTTTAACAAATAATTTCATAATAAACTTTGAAGGTGCTGAATATACAGTTTTGAATTATAGCATTTGTACTGATTTTGGAAAAATAACGTATCTTTCTAAATGATGATTCCTACTTTTTTTTTTATGCTCAGATCCTCCAAATGAAAAATAGAAGACAGGTTCTTTCTGGATCTTATTTAATTGTTTTGTAATTGCAGACAAAAGGAAAGAACCAGACAGGACACCCTGCCCACCAACCCTAATTTTACATACTGAAATGAAGAATAAGCCAGCAGAAAATGAAAATGAGAAGGTTAGTTTCTTATTGTTTAACTCTGGATTGAGAAAGACATTGATTTTCTTCATAAATTTGTCCTGCAACACAGATATATCCCCAAGTTTGCATATTCAAGAGTTTGTTTCTCTATCCTCCTGCTTGCCTTCATCCTCCATCTCCTCACTGCCAGGAATGTGCACCCAGCCAGAGAAATCTGACAATGGATGATTATGAACTGGCAGATGAGAAGAGTTCATTGGAAAAAGAAAAACCGTTGAGAATGTCTGGATTAAGAGCTCCCTAGAATCTGTAACTAGCATTATTGAGATGATAAGCAAAATGTAAATTGTGGAAACTGGGTTGATTGATAAGCTCCGCAAAATTAAGTCATATATCCAGAGATTCAGTTTGGTCTACTGATTAGAGCACAAGACTAGAAAGTGGGGAACTGTGAGTTCTAATCCTGCCTTAGCCATGAAACCCAGAATGGCAATTTGGGGCCATTCACTGTTTCTCAACCCAATCCACCTCACAGGGATGTTGTTGTGGAGAAAATAGAAGGAGTAGTGTTGTGTTGTGGGTATGTCTGCCACCTTTGGCTATGAATAATGTGTGTGTGTGTGTGTGTGTGTGTGCCTGCATTCATGCATGTATATTGCAATAGTGGTGAATATCTGTAGCTTGGGTGTAAAATGAGGGTGAAGGTTCATCCTCTGAGCTTGTGGGTTGGTTTCCAAATGTTTCATTACCAGGCTAGCTAACATCTTCAGCAGAATTTAGAGGATGTCATTGTCAGTGTTGTTCTCTTTGTAAGGGCTTCGGGTGTGGATGTGTCAAGTCGGGGTCAGCTGTTAGTCTTGTGATGGGTCTTGTGATTATATCAGGGCAGGGTCATTGGGAACTAAGAGCTGGTAGGGTATAATTGCATGGGTTGGTTGAGGGTTGGTGCTGTTGGTTGTGTGGTTGATTTGGATTCTGAGTGGGTTGTAGGCTAATTGTAGGTCAATGTGTCTGTTAATGGAATTGCTTGCAGAGTGGCAGGCTTCGATGAAGAAGAACACTAATATCCCCTAAATTCTGCTGAAGATGATACCTATCTTGGTAATAAAACATTTGGAAACCAAGCCACAAGCATGGAGAACTATGAAATAACATCATGTGCATTATCTGGGCCTCTTTGAGGAAAACTGTAATCTACCAAATGTAAAAACAATGCTTGTTAGAATATAAATAAAACACATAGTATAACAGTGTCTTTTGCTGATTAATCTGTTTCTTTTTTCTGAAGACTCATTCTTTAAAACTACTCACAGATGATGAAAACACTTCAAATGGCAACAAGCCTGTGGCATCTACTCCTGTTCCAGGATCTCCCTGGTAAATACCTTTAGGAGTAATATTTTTTTTTCATTATTTGGGCTATTGCCAAGTATAAATTAAAGATCTGCTATATCATTGTTAACTAAAGAAAATGTGAAACACAATGGTTCTTGGCTATTATCCAATGTTTAACACTTTTCTTCAGAAACTGACTTCTTGAATGTATCTCAGTGCCCTCACAATTGCACAAATCAATGAAATTGTGCTCCATCCCTTATCCTGACATTGTTGCAAATCTGAGGTGCAGTATCAGTGATGTAAAAAGGACATTAAAGAAAACATAACCTGAAATTTAGGCAGTATTCCTGATATGCTTAAATAGAGATGAGGGTACCTGGAAATGAATGCCATTTAACTCAGTCTGACTAATTTCCAAGTAGGTATGCATAGAATTATATTGTCCAGTAATAAATGTATAGGATACCTCTGCAAGTATCTTGGTATTTGTTTCATTCTTAGGGAAATATTTTTTTCACTAATTATATTGATGTGGTTTAATGCAAAAGACCTCATTCACCACTTCACCTACGTTGGCTCATCGTGCTGCTCAATCAAGTGATCTATGACAGAATCACACTGAAACATGGAGCAAACCTTTAGAGAATATATTATTAATTCGAACTTCTTTAGATATGAAATCAAAATATTAGTATATCAAAATCTACAAAGAATCACCACATCTGATAAAAGTGTGGAATTGATCCCAAACCCTTTCCACTCATAGGCTGGCTCCATGCTTCTAATGGATTCTGTGGTTCTTGTGACATTACCAGGCAAACACTGGGATGTGAATCAGAAACAAGATCAGGAAGCTTTGAGAGAGATTCCAAGTTATGCAGTTTAAAATGAAAGGTGAGTTTTGATTATTCTTTTGCAGCTGCTCCTATCACATTAGCTCTAATGTACTATGAAATCTATGAGATGATTACATGATATTCATATTTACTGAAAACACTGAAGAATGTTCACTAACATTTTCCTTTGTTCTCTTTTTCCAATATTCTTGATCAGTTTTCCAGACCAGTTTAAAACCCTATGATAGTTTAGACTGAAACATTCCATTCTTTATAGTATACTGAAATATACTGTATAAACAGTAAGATTTATATATCACTTCATAGTGCTTTACAGCCCTCTCTAAGCCAGTGATGGCTAACCTTTTTGTCCTTGCATGCTGAAAGCGCACGTGCATGCACAACAGTGTGCATGTGCATGCCCACACCCATAATACAATGTGTGCACAACACCCGCCTGCACATGCACACGCCACCCCCACATGAGCTCCCCGGAGTACATGGGTATGCGACCCCCCGCCCGTTTTGGGCCTCCCTGAAACCATCTAGGACCAAAAGCAGGGATGGAGGGCACAGGGGCATGCCGCCCCCTGCCCCCCACATGCCTACACTGTTACAGGTGTTATACAGCTGTTACAGGTGTTGTACAGCTGTGTTATACAGCCTTGTATACAGCTTTATTCCCCTCTAGCATTCATCTCCATTTTTCAGTAATTCATTTCCTGCCTCTCTAAGATTTACCTCTATCTGCTCCTGTGAGGTACTTCCTGTTCCCGTTGCATGTATATACAGCTCAGCTGGGGTGAAGGTTCGCGTGCCGGCAATGAGGCCTACGTGTGCCACCTATGCCATAGGTTCATATGACATGCTACACGTGCCATAGGTTCGCCATCACAGCTCTAAGCAGTTTACAGAATCAGCATATTGCTCCCAACAATCTGGGTCCTCAGTTTACAGACCTCAGGAGTAATGGAAGGCTGAGTCATCCTTTAGCCAGTCAGGATCAAACTCCTGGCAGTGGCCATAGTTAGTTTGGAATACTGTATTCTAATCATTACACCATCACAGCTCTTGAAACCCTTGTATTGGAGTCAAGCAATCCAAGTTATAATGTCTTAGTTTGCTCTGTATCTATGAATGGACACACATGTACCAATATATCTAGATATGATAGTAAAAAAAATAGCTAAAAGCTTATAAAGTACACTATACAGCTTTTAAATTTTGTATTTTATGGACCTTGCACTGTTCACATTTTGTATCTGTAGACTTTTATATGTACAGTATTTGCCCACTGAACATGGGCTGACATAGTAGAACCAAATCCAACAATATTTATGTCTTTAATCTTTAATCTTAAATGTGTCACTCAACTGTTTTTGCACGTGTGCTGATTAAGCAGCAATTTTTGTTTTTCCCTTTATCCTTTCCCAACTAGAAAAAATAGTGGATAGATATTTTGGTGCTTTTTAGTCTTTTTTTAAATATAGTTTTAATTTGTTTAGTGGACCGAGACTCTAAAAAATACAAACTATCACCGCACAGAAGGCAGAAGGCAGCAGCAATACAGAATTCTGGTGATCTGCTACTATTTGGTTTATACTTGTATTTTTAAAGCCCAGATCTTTACATTTGTTTATTTTTTAAAAAAGCCATTTTCTGGGTTTTAAATTGGAAGACAGGCAATTCCAGAACACATAGGTAAAGCATGCTATAAAGCAGTGGTTCTCAACCTTCCTAATGCCACGACCCTTTAATACATTTCCTCATGTTGTGGTGACCCCCACTGGATGCCTTTCTCCGAAGCCGCAAAGTCTTCAGTAATTCCCCCTCCTCTTCCTCGCAGCACACAGAAACGTTGGTCGCGGCTCCCTTTTCTCAGCGCTGCTGCCCCCTGGTCTGTCTCCACGGCAGAGAGGGAGGTGAGGAGGCAGGCAAAGGGGCGGCAGACTTGGCTGTTTCCTGAAGAGTCCCTGCTGCTGCTTCTGCCACTGCCGCCACCGCATATTGTAAGACTGTTCCCGGAAATTGGCAGTGCTTCCCACCTCTGCTGCTGCTCACCCCCCTCTCCTCCCGCTTCTGCCATTTGCTTGAGGCTGACAACTCTCAGCCCCACTGCTGCTGCGACCATGGTGCCTTCACCTCCTCCTCCTGTCGCCTCCTCCTCTTCAGTTCGCTTTCAATGGTGTCGCACCAGCCCGTGGCCCCTTATATTGAGCCTATATTGATAGAGGAGCGGTGTCTCAGTTCCTAAGACCATCTGAAGTATGTGTTTTCCGGTGCTCTTAGGTGACCCCTGTAAAAGGATCATTCGACACCCCCCCAAAGGGGTCCCGACCCACAGGTTGAGAACCACTGCTATAAAGCAAACAGCTTTATTCTGCTTAAATTCTGTCCCTGCCCTCCCACCTTCCTTGACCAGTTTATAATCTGGGATTCTTTTCTAAATCATAATTAGATTAGATCCTGCTTATCTTTTTTTTTTTTTTTAAAAGCCAAAATTGGTTAGGAGCTGACATCTTCAGTGACTTAAGGGCTTTCTAAAGATGTCCCTATTTTCCTGTCTGAAATATTGGCGTGTAGATATTACTGTTCTTTGAATTATCACTACTTTGAACTTTATCTCTGAAGTTCATAAGCAAAGATCTCTGGTACGCTCACTGACATTGCTGGCAAATCAACTACTTCAAGTGTAGGAACTCTAAATCATTTAGTAGCTAGAGGATGCCTTGTGAAGTTCATGTTTTTATTTCTGCTATTCTTTTTTACTTGTTGTTGTACAGATCTGAGCATCTGTACTGGTTGAATAAAACTATTTCAAAGCCGGGAGTTAGCTACTCTGTCTGGTGCCAGGAACCATGGAAATAATCTTGAACAGTTAGGTCTTCATACCCCTATAATTTATGATATTGATATTTTTACAAAATATTTATGAGATAAGAGCCTGGATTTCAATACATTTCATCTGAGAATGTTGAAATTTCATGTGAATTTACTTGAATTTGTCAAAACATGAATTTCAGTATTGCGTATGAAAGCTCTTGAGATCTTGGCTATTTGGTTGGTTTATTTCTATTTAAAAAATTATTTCCAGGATGTGCAAAACTGTGCAACACCGTATTGGAGAAAATTGTTCTATATTCACCCAATAGAGGAATGGTTATCGTCTTTAGGAAGGATTGATAGGCTGAAGATTAAATATTATATGGGACATTGAAAATAAATTACATATTAAAATATCAAAAGATTTGTGCTGATAGGATAATTTGTTAGTTTAGATTGGTGCTTTATAATATGATCTTAGCATTTTACCGTATTTTGAAATGCAAACTCTGAATTGCTGCTTATATCCAACTGAATACACTCAGTATTGTGTTAGCTTTAGAAGCATTTTATATACAAACCTCTGCCATTACCTCCATTTTTAATTAGTGTTCTGTCTTTGAACAAATTACTATATTTTTGCATTTGGATAATTGAAAACTTTATTATGCCAAATAGGGACGAGCTGGGAGATGAGTCTGATAATTTTTAAATTAAATGTCAAATTGGGTTAGTAATGGGAAAGTGAAGAGATTTCTAGAGGGAGCTGCCATTTGGATCCATTTTAAGCACCTCTCCAGGGACATTTACTAGGTCTTTCAGTCAGATGTGAAAATGGGCCATTTCCATTTCAGCTATTACCTTGCTTTTATTAGATAAATGCCTAAGCTTCAGCTGGCCCAGTGGTAACAGTTCACACAATGAATGTATTTGTAGCTGGAAATGAATTCTACCACCATCCATCCAGGGAGATGGAAACTAACTGTGATGTAGGCCAGACTTTTGGATTTCAGGAATGGAGAAGAAAAATGAATAGGGAGAAGATTCTGAAAGGCAGGTGTTCAGGAGTTTTATTTAAACTGTATGCAATCTCAAGCTTATTTTGAATATGTCTCTAACAACCCTGCAATTTTACAGGTTTGTACATTTCTGTCTTACTTTGAGCCCCAAGCGCTAATTATAAGTGAATGTCTTTGCAATAAAACAAAATACATATTAAAATGCACTACAAGGCCCTTGTCAGCAAGTAGATACTTTCTGTTTGCTGCTTAGTGGATTCCTGCATTCAGCTTTAATGTTTTCAGGAATGCAAAGATCTTCCCAATTGTTTCTGCAAAATTCTGAGGCTCAGCTGAAGTGCTTCTTCAGGATACTTATCTGTGCAAGCAAACTATTTTGTTTAGTGAAGATAACATTTTTCACTTATTTTGAGTCAAATGCAGAGAAAAATAGTCCGTCATTTTGCAAGGAAAAAATTACTGCTCATCTGCATTCTCCATTGTTTCAGCTTGTTTTGCATTAGGGGAGATTAGCACTTCCACAACCTTTCATTTGATTGTTTAAGTTATGGTCAAATGCTGACGTCCACTCTTTTCAAGCATTTGATTCAGAATAACAATTACCTTAAAGAGCATTAAAGAGCTAAACTGGAAGAGGCAAGAACTGCAGATCTTCAGATTTCTCTCTGGTTCACAATAAAATCCAAGATAGAGCAGAATTTCATTTTTAACTCTTTCCAACTCACAGGCGCCCTGGATCCAAAATGGCAGCTTCCATAAACCAGGAAGAATATTTAGATATTTTCTTGACTCAGGAACAATTTGCAAGCAAGGATATCAAACGCATGAAATCTCTCCAATCCCCACCTGCAAAATTCAATTTGCCGTTGACATTGTCAGCCTGGACTTGCCAGGAAGATGGGAATTGTGAGCCCACCTACAAATGTTGAGCATTTCTCCATCATTGCTTATCCACACATCATGGAAAGGAAATCCCTTTTAAGATCCCTTTCAGATACTATCAAATATGAAGGGAAGAAGTGGTTCTAGATTGCTTCTGCTTCTTTACATTACTGTCAGATATGAAGGGGGAAAGTGGCTCTAGATAGCTTCTGCTTATTTAAATCTCCTTATTCATTCTGATAGTCTATCCCAGGGCTGTCAAACTCTTGGTCCTCAGGCCAGATGCATCATGCACTGGCCACGCCTACACCTGGTTTAGCGAAGGGGGGAGGGGAAGTCCCAATATGTCACGTGATGCTTCTGTGACAATGTGAGTTTGATACCCCTGGTCTATCCTAACTCAATTAATTAAAAAAAGAAAATTAAATTATTTCATCCCCCAAAACAGCTGGTACTGTAGCAAAACCTATATACAGAAGGTGGTCTCAGTAATATAGTCTGAGGGCTGGGGTCCTCCCCATCCATTTTAACAGGTACATCCTGCTTATTTAACTCACTCTGAGCTCCAGAGGAGAGATATTTTCTAGCCACATGCAAATGAGTGAATGAAGCTGACACTTAACAACCAGACATCTGGGAGACATAACAATTTATGACTGTCAAACATGTTGAGTGGGACAGAATCAAATTTGGCTTGGCTTAGTTTGGCAATGAACCAAGCCATTTTCTGGATCTTTTGGGAAATAGCTTGGCTTATTTCTAAGTCAATCCAATGCCATGTATACCTATCATTATCCCTAAGTGTTCAGAATCCTGTTGTCCTATTTTGGATTCACATCTATAATTATGAACAATGTACATATTTCTTCAGTAGCTTCCTACAATCAAATGGTTCCTAGGTGAATAAGGCTTACAGTAGAACATTTTTTGTAATTAAATACTGGTAATCAAATGAGTACAATAATTAGAATTACAATACTCATTCTCTAAAATAGAAAAGATGGATATTTTGTTGCAACCAAGTCTTAACAGCTTAAACATTTCTTTCAAGGACAAGTGAGCATGTATGACATATTTGCCTCTCTCTATTCACCCAAATGCTGGGTGAATACCATCGTTGCCCATCTGGCAGGTACAGAAAAAAAATTATCAGAATATGCCAAGTCAGCATTCCTCAAGCATCCCTGCATTGCTCCTGGATTTTATACTCCATCTAAAAGAAGAACTCAGCTGTAACGAATGTGATCATCTGTTAATACAATGTAAGATTATAGTTATACCAATAAAAACTAATGCAAATTAAAGAAAGATAGAAGAATAAAAAGATGCAAAAATGGGAAAAAATGAGAAACAGAGAAAAAAAGACAAGTGATTTTCAAGTTCCAACACAAAAATAAAAACAATTTTAGTAATTTAGCATTTCCTCTTTAAATATAACAGATGGTGTATTCTTCCCATAGTTCATTTATAATTTATAAACAAATCCAGCAAAATTTCAGCAAAAGTGGTCAGCAAAAGTCCATTAAGAGCTGAGAAATAACACCAAGTGTATTATTTTTGAAGTTTTTTATTTTTATTTCACCAAGTGTAAAAACCCCAAGAGTATTGTAACCTTGATCAAATAAATCAGCTTTATATTCCTTCCTTTTACTTTTAACAAGTTTAATATTTAATCCATTCAAATAAGGCCCTAGAATTAAATCTACCGTAATTTCATTTTCCTTTGTCCATTCTCACAAGATTCTCCAATATAAAAGCCTCTTTTGTAAATCTAATATAGCAAAATTATTCATATCACTCCATTGGTTTCTTTTTTTAATATCCCTTTTAATTATTACAACATCAGCCATTTTTTTCTATGTCCAGTGTAACTTCTTTTTCCATGGCATATTTTTAAACTCACTTTCAGCTCAGTCTTGATCTTGTCAAGTAAAATATGTTCCTTTTCAATAACATCTTAGTTATGTTATGTCTCCAAAGACATAACTGTCTCTAAAGAGGCAGATTTAGTCTTTGTTGACACTATTAATATGAATTTCTGAGTCCATTTAAAATGTTTTGCTCCATTCTGTAATTGTAAATTCAGTTTATATGTTCTTCTTTATTTGAAATCTTTAATTCTTTCTAGGGTCCATTTTTTTTTAAAAAAAATCTTATCTTATGTTTATAAATAAATAAATAAAATTAATGTATTTTCCCATGGGAAGCATTATTTATAGTTAATTCCAAAATCTTATTTCAAATTTATTTTGAGTCTAGTCCATTTGTAACTTTTAATATCAAAGTTTTAATTACCCTTTTGCTATTTAGTTTAAAGTTTTTAAAGTTCTTGAACTTGTAGTTAAAACTTTTTTGCAGAGTATTGAAGAAAAACTCACCCAGTACAATCAAATATGCCAATCCAAGGTTTCTAATAGCTGAAAAGAAGTTAACAAAAATAATTAGAAAAGGAAGCATGCAAATGTAAGGTATTTTCAAAGGGATCAATCTAAGTTTAAGCAAGATGACTATTCCTTCTTCTCCTTGAGGTTTCAGCCCACCTGAGAGTTCTATCTTGCAATCTCCTCCAGTGGTGGGTTTCTACTAGTTTGCCCAGGTTCAAGCAAACCGGTAGTGGTGGTGACAAGAGGCTCCACCCACCTACCCAGATGTCATCACGGATTGTGTGGAGCTTGTGGATGATCTCAAATCTTCTTGTCCAGAGTAGTTTGAAGAAAGCTCTTCATTCTTTGCTGAGATCATCTTTTGTCTGCCATTTTTTCATCTAGAAATCCCTTTCACAATCTCTATTGTTATTATTAACTTGTAGGACTGCTGATTGGGATTCTGGAGGATAGAGAATGCCATATCAAATCATATTGTTCCCAGAGGCTTTCATTAAATCAGTATAATTTGCATTAGCCCCCTCTGATTCTCTACACTTGCCTTCCTCACAAAACTAATTTTATTGAACAAGTGCACTTGATAAGCAAAGAAAGTAAAGGATCAGAAAAAAATAATACTTGATTAATACTTGAAGGGATGGCAATAAAATCTATTTATTGTTTATTGGTTGTGTTCAACATACTGTCTAGGTTCCAGCCTCTTTGCTTTCTATCATTTGATATTTATTGTAGCTAGTGATTTAAACTTTTGTTAAATGAATTAAATAATAAATACTTAAATTAAATTAATGTATCCCCTGCTCCCAATGCTTCTCAAATGCTAGCTTGTTGGTGTGCATGCTTCCACTCATAGTTATTTAGCTTCTTGCTCTTTAAGCTTTCTACAACTTGACTGTGATCTATTGTGAGCCAAAAGATTGGTTAGTGGTGCATGTTCATTTCTGAAGATGATTAACAACACTGGGGAGATATACTGTGACTCATATCTCTAAAACACAAAGGATCTGGAGGTTTTTTTTCCCCTAAATGTTATTACAGCAGTTAGGGAAGAAGCATACATGAAAATTATTCATATTTGTAATAAGATAAGCTCCCACTATTTTCCCTCTCTATACTTTTAGTTCCAAAACAGAAAATTAGATATTACACAGTAGGTAATTGAAAATTGTTTCAAATAATTCTTTTTAGGTATTTCCATCAATATGGAATTAATTCATTAAAGTATGTATTGTGTGATAATTAAATTATCTTCCCATTGCTTAATTTCCTTTTAACGTGTCTATATATATACAATATAGGGATTTATTTCAACATAATATTATGACAGTTTTATTTCTTTCTGTAAAACCAGTTCCAGCCAGTATTGATTAGAATGGAAGAGATCAAACCCCCAAACTCCCTGTTTGTGGGGTGTCTCAAGGCTTGATACTTTCACCCCTCCTGTTTAACATCTACATGAGGTCATCAGGGAAGGTCACCCATACATTTGGAAGATCATACATAAATTCAGTATGCTGAGGATAGTCAGATGAACATTTTAACCCCTTACCAATCAAACAATCCTGTCAAACTTTTGCCAGAGTCTGGAGGTTTTTTTAGAGGAAGAGGATGGGGGTCTAAAGGTCTGAATCAATGGTGGGTTGCCCCCGGTTCGGTCTGGTTCATGTGAATAGGTAGCGGTGATGCTGTGACATCACCGAGCCGGTTCTGCGCTTCCCGGACCGCCACCCCCCGCATGCCCACACTTACCGTTCCGCACACAGAGCGCATGGAGCACAATTGCGTGCATGCGCAGGAAACATTTTTTGACTTTTTTGCTCAAAAAAAGCTGCGCATGCGCAGGAGTGCCCATCCGGCGCGTGCGCCGTGCACCCCGACCACGCGCGAAGCGCATGCACCTTTAGAACTGGTAGGAAAGGTAAGTAGAACCCACCCCTGGTCTGAATGGGGAGGAAAAATCTCAAAGTCAGCCTAACAAGACCAGGTAACTTTCAGTTTTTCTGTCTTCCTGGTTCTGGAGATTTCCCACCTTTAATCCTGAGTGGGGATGCACTGTCTCCTCAAACCTTGCACAATTTGGGGGATTTTCTAAACTCCATTGCTCCTGCTTGATAAGCAGGTGTCAGCTGTGGTTAAGAAGGACTTTGCACAGGATCAGTTTATATTCCAGTTGTGCCCATTCCTGGTTAGAGAGGAGCCCCTCCTGGTTGCTAATGTTTTAGTTACTTACAGTTGGACTACTACAACCTGTTCTACATGAGGATGCCCTTGAAGAATAACTAGAATATGCAGAATAAACAGAATACAGTAGCATGAGCAGTGATGGGCAAGTGTTGTTATAGCCATGTAACAACCCTACAGCATAAGGTACACTGGTTGTTAGTTGGTTTTCAGAGGTAAGTTAAGATACTGGTTATGACATAAAGCTCTCCATCGTATAGGGCCTAATAATTTGAAGGACTGATTATATCCCATGGTATCTATTCATCCTCTTTACTCAGATAGTAATATTCTGTTCTGGGTCCATTGATTAAAGAGGTCCATTTTCTAGGACCACCGAATGGGCCATCTCTATCACTGCACTTGCTCTTTGAATAGTATTGCACTGGAAATCCACATGGCCTTCACCTTATCTTCTTTGTGGTATCTCCAGTCTAGCTGGTTCCGACAGGTTCTTTTAGTGCTGTTGAAATATGACGTGTGTGTGTGTGATTTGGAGATTTCCTTCCATATAGAATTTAAATTTTATGCTCTCTTGTATTTTTATTTTTATTTTTTTACATTTTACTGTGTTTTTAGTCTGTGGAGCCATCCAGTATCATCTGGCAGTTGGCAGCCTAGAAACATGACTAATAAATAAATAAAGCTTTATTTGTTCCATAAACACTTTTGGGCTTCATGTTTTGTACAAATTTTTTGCAACATTCTTTCCCCAAAATATTTTTAAATCTTTATTTTCCAGAGTTCAATGTTTACAAAATAGCTTTGGTTTTTTTATCCCCAGTGTACTACAGTTGTTTAAACTCTGTTGTAGTTAATCAACAATTAAAGTTTGAAAGTAAGCATTCATATTTGTGTGTAACTTTGTGACTTGCTTTTAGATTAATTTCTTTTCCACTAATCCTGTCTTGGTTTATTTTATATACTATATGTTGTTGTTCAGTCCCTAAGTTGTGTCTGACTCTTTACATCCCCTTCTCCTTTTGCCTTCAGTCTTTCCCAACATCAAGATCTTTTCCAATGAATCCTCTCTTCTCATTCTATCGATCCTGGAGTCCATCGGTCACGAATGGGTTAAACCCTCCCATGATCCTTAGGACCGAGTCTACTCAAAA
>JANHFM010003109.1:114474-124655 GCA_032468115.1 Grayia smithii
TTACAGCAACAAAGCCAGCACTCCACACCTCCCCACCAGTATTTATAGAGAGACGGCAGCTCTGATCACGCTTTGCTTGCACAAGTACGAAACTGAAGACAACAGCCTGAAGATGATGAATGGGACCACGTTGAAATGTCACCAAGATACTCTCCATCGTACAGGGGAAAAGACCGAATACACCAAGACTTGCATACCTACACCCATGAAAAACTACAAATATATATATATATATACATATATATATATGTGTGTGTGTGTGTGTGTGTGTGTGTGTGTGTATGCGTGTGCGTGTATGTATGTGTATAGTTTTTTTCCAATTTGTTGAAGGTTTTTTCATTTTTGGTTTCACTCTGTTATGGTGTTTTCATCACTATGGTTCATGCTGATCACACACAGTAGTTATGGGAGAAAAAACATAAGACAGACGGCTATATGCTTGAGTTTTTCAACAAAATCTAGGATATAAATGTAATAAAAAAATAATTAGAGACAGCTTGGTCTAGTGGTTAAGGCAACAAACAGAAACTGGGAAAATGTGAGTTCTACTCATGCAGTAGGCAGGAAGCCAGCTGGGTCAAACATGTTCTGTGTTACTCTAGAAGTATGATATTTATCTAGAAAGGAGCCAATCTCAAAATACTTCTGAAATATTGCCAAGAAAATGAGAAAGACTTGTCTAGACAGTCATCAGGAGTCAAAGGCTGAAGGGAGAAAGAGAGAAAGAGAGAAAGAGAAAGAGAGAGAGAAATAATATGTAAATATAAGGAATGTTAAGATCACATAGTGGTTATTGTTGCAAAATACTGCCATGACAACTAGTACAATCACAAAATACCCATTTGCAAGAAATCAAATGGATAAGATGTTCTCTATTCTCTTTCTATCTACACCCATATCCCTTAGCATTAAATGCTAACTCCAACCCTGGATGCTTTTGACATTTTATTTGTTTTGGGTACGTGGGCACACATCCAAGCTAATCACTGGATCACCACCTCCTTTCATTTCCATTTTTTTAAAAGTAATATCAACTGGCAGATAGTCAAATCAAGTCAAAGTTTATTACAATCAAAGACCAGAAATAAGAGCACATAAGACACATTTTCACAATTTAAGATAATCCCCCAGGCTGACAGTTAATATTGCAGCAAACTAGCATCTTGTACTGTAAAGTGAACCAGTTATTATCTCTATTTTATTATCTTTAGCAGGAATATTTTGTAAGCCTTCCTTTTTTAAGCTAAGACAAAAATGTTCTGCGTTACTCTAGAAGTATGATATTTACCTCTGTCAAAATCATGGGGGGAAAGGCCCCTCTTTTTCAATTGAATATTTTCAAGCTACTAGGAAGCACATATACCTAGGGGAACCTGGGGTGGGGGTGGAGAGTTGTTTCAAAAGAATGCAGAAGGTCATTAAATTCATCCATTTTTCCCTGAACTGCCTCAAAAAATAAGCCACTTTAAACATGACGGTCCCTTCTAAACGTCTCACTTTCTGTGGTTTTTGTGGGGTGCCTAAAAATAACTATATGATGGCATCAAGCAGGGACATCAAAAATCAAGGTGGCCACCTTGCCCATGTGATTAAAGTCCTGCCTATTTATTATGGTCCTTTTATGTGTAAAGCACAAAAACAAAAATAAGAGCAGGTTTTTAGCTGTGTGGTCCTGAATGCAATTTACATAAAGCCAATTATTGAAATGTAAGCCAGAATTTCCATATGCCATACACACTTTTTATTTAGCCATACAAATTATTTCACAAATTTTCCTATATATGTGAGTACTGCTCCCATCCTCTATATTTCCAGAGAGAGCCACATTTTAGAATCAAAAGATATTTAACTCTACCAGTTCTTGAAAATCTTGGCCTTTTAAAACATTATGCTGCTATGGAAGGAAAGAAGCCATGTTGTTTGGCAAGTTTAAGCAAAACCATTTAAACTCTTAATTTTTGAGAATCCCATCTTAATCTTAATTATGTTGGATCATCCACAGTGAACTAATTATTCCTCTAGTTTCCTTGAATCAATAAACAAGTCTATTATGTGAAAGTGGAATAATGACTTAGGATGAGAAGCCAAGCAGATCAATGAATTTTTGAGATTTTTGACTTTAATCTTTCCATTTCTATCACCTCTGTGACAAGGTAAAGATGCAGTAAGAATTATTTCAGTAGGAATAAAAAAAACCTGTGTGTTTAAGAAAGAGCCAAAGAGTATACACACTTATTAACAGGAGCCAAACATCTGATCCTGATGACCTACCCCAGGGGTGTCAAACTCAAGGCCCACAGGCCGGATCTATGGGGTGCTTAGATCTGGCCTGTAGGGCTGCCCTAACAGCAAAGGCCCCGCCCGCGGGGCCTCTGCCAGAGAAAATGGAGCTCGGGAGGGCTGGGTCCCTTTTCATTAGCAGATGTTGCAGGAGGCCATCCTGCCTGAAAATGGAACTCGTGAGGGCCATGAGCGGCTCTCCTGAGGTCTGTTTTTGCTGGCAGGAAGCTGTTGCAGGAAGCTGGCCTGGCCAAAAATGGAGGTCACGAGCCTGTTTTTTTGGCAGAGCACTCCAGCCATTCAGGCACCACAACATGAGTGATGTCAAGCTGGCCATGCACACTCTGGCCACGCTTCCCGCCCGCCTGAGATCCAAACACAACCCTGATGCAGCCCTCAATGAAATTGAGTTTGACACCCCTGAACTGGATCCAACCCAGATTGGATCCTGAATCCTTATCATGGGACATGTATATTTGCCTTCATTCATAAACTTCTATTAATGCAGCTTGCAGCTGTATGAGAATCCTTGCTTATTCTTTGACTATTCCTTTCCTATTCTAGGACTACCTTTAAGGAGTTTGCAGAGAAATATGGCACAGATCAACGTTTCCGATTGGTTCAGAAAAAGAAAGACCAAGAGCATTTTTTCAACCAGTTCATGCTTATCCTTAAAAAGAGAGACAAAGAAAACAGAATAAGGCTACGGAAAATGAGATAAAAAGGAAATCTGCAATAAGAATGCAAGTCAAATACTGGGGCATCTACAATGGAGAAGATGAATGGCATGCATTTTAATATCATCTTTTGAGTTTTTTACTCCCAGCAATTAGAGGAAAAAAAATCAGAAAATCCGAAGAGCCATCTCAGCACACAAAGTTTCTGTCTGTTGTATGTGGAAGACTGCACTGCAGAAATCTGTAGTATATTTCATTCTCAGAGACTTAATGTTTCATATTGAAGCTCTCTTTTTGTACAACATTCAAATTTGATGTGTTTCTAATTACATGATATGTCAGTCCCTTAATTGTTTTAATAATTTATGCAAATTATTTGTAATATACACAAAATTGAAATCCAGCGTGATTTGTTATTAAGCAGAAGCAGATGCCATCCATAATAATATCAAGGATTTTTTTTAACCATTTAAGAAAAATAAAAAATAACACTATAATTCTCTGCACATTTATTTGGAAATAAGTCCTGTTGACTTCACCAACACTTGCTCCCAAATAAAAGTGGTTAAAAATGCTGCACAGTTATGTTTTGACAGCTTTGTACATTAAAAAAAAATGGTTTAAAGGCCCAGTGATACTGAAGAAATCATTATTCAATGTTCATAGGTCTAAGTCTAGTTTTCTGAGTCGTAGTAGTAATAGGGTATTAATTGTAATCATAGTGAAGATGTGAAAATCCTGGCATCTTTCCTGTAGAACAGTGTATAAATCTTTACCAAAAAAAAGCTTTGTAATTAAATTATTCTCAATAATGCTCTAGGCACATCAAGAAGAGCAGCACTTCTATATTAAAAGCTATTATAAAGAAGTTATTTTATAAACCCATCCTACTAATATTTGAGTTATTTTTATTGTATGCGAAGAGTTTGCATGAGATCAATCTCATCTTTGTATAATCAAAGATTTTAATCTTTTTTTAATTAATAAATATTTTAAGACTATTGGTCATGTTATTTTTCCACATAATTGAAATCATTAGTTGAAATCTAAAATTGCAACTTTCTTTTTTTATTTAATTGAAGACTGAAGAATAAGTACGGAAGTGAAAAACTCTAATTCTAGGGCAATGTTCTTTAATTTAGTTCCTCCAGTAGTAAGCAATCTGATGTCTACTTCTATAGTTCAAAACATCTCAAAGTACAGGTAGTCCTCAACTTACAATCATTCATTTAGTGATTCTTTGAAATTATGACTGCACTGAAAAAATGACCAACGACTGGTTCCAACATTTAAAAACATTGCAGCATCTCCATGCTCACATTATTATTATTATTATTATTATTATTATTATTATTATTATTTTATTGAATTTATATGCTGCCCTTCTCCCGTGGGACTCAGAGTGGCTCACATTCTAAAAACATACAATAGCAAAGTTAAAAACAATTAAATCCAGCATTCAAACAAATAACAATATAAAATTTAAAAACATGATAAAAACAACATAAAATTAAAAGTCAGTCCAGGCCCGCTCTTTGAAATAACCATGTCTTCAAGTCACGGTGGAAGGAGTGGAGGTCGGGGGCTGTTTGGAGCTCCGGGGGTAGTTCGTTCCAAAGGGCTGGTGCACCCACAGAGAAGGCTCTCCTCCTGGGGGCTGCCAGCCAGCATTGCCTGGCCGACGGCATCCTGAGGAGGCCAATTCTGTGGGAGCGCACCAGGCATTGGGAGGGTGCCAGTGGCAGCAGGTGGTGCCACAAATACCCTGGGCCTAAGCCATATAGGGCTTTATAGGTTAATATCAGCACTTTGAATTGCACACGGTGGACAACCGGCAGCCAATGAAGCTCGTGCAGGAGTGGTGTAATGTGGGAGTACTGAGATACTCCCAACACAACCTCCGCGGCCGCATTTTGAACCAGTTGTAGCCTCCGCGAGCTCTTCAAGGGCAGCCCCATGTAGAGGGTGTTGCAGTAGTCCAGTCTAGAGGTGACGAGGGCATGAGTGACAGTGCATAGGGCATCTCGGTCTAGGAAAGGGTGCAACTGGTGCACCAGACGAACCTGTGCGAAAGCCCCCCTGGTTACAGCCATTAAATCGTCTTCCAAAGTAAGCCGTGAATCCAGAAGGACCCCCAAGTTGCAGACCCTTTCTGATGGGGACAAAACCCCATCAGAAGAGATGGAACCTCCAGGGCACAGAATGCGAGTATCCACAGCCACTCGGTCTTGAGCCTGTTCTTTCCCATCCAGACCTGCACCGCCTCCAGGCACCAGGACATCATGTCAAGGCCATCACTGGGTTGGTCCAGGGTAGAGATGAAAAGCTGGGTATCATCCGCATATTGTTGATACCTTACCCCAAAACCACGTATGATCTCCCCCAGAGGCTTCATATAGATGTTAAACAGGAGGGGGGAGAGAACCGACCCCTGTGGCACCCCACAAGTGAGGGGCCTAGGGGTCGATCTCTGTCCCCCTGCCAACACAAACTGCGAACAACCTGAGAGGTGGGAGGAGAACCACTGTAAAACAGTGCGCCCCACTCCTAACTCCCTAAACCATCGCAGCAAGATACCATGGTTGATGGTATCGAAAGCCACTGAGAGGTCAAGTAGGACCAAGACAGAGGAATAACCCTGTCCTGGGCCTGCCAGAGATCATCCACCAGTGTGACCAATGCCATTTCCATGCTGTGACCGGGCCTGAAACCAGATTGGTATGGGTCCAGGTAGTCTGTTTCCTCCAGGAATTGCGGGAGCTGGTGAGCCACCATAGTCTCAACAACCTTCACTACAAAGCGAAGGTTGGAGACAGGACGAAAGTTGTTCAATAGGGACGGGTCCAGGGCAGGCTTCTTGAGGAGAGGTGTTACCACCACCTCTTTCAAGGTGGAGGGAAAGACCCCCTCTCTCAAAGAAGCGTTGACAACTGCCTGGAGCCACTCTCCTGTCACCTCCCGGGTGGCCGAAACCAGCCAGGAGGGACATAGGTCCAATAAACAAGTGGTGGCGCTTAGCTTACCCATAATCCTGTCCACATCATCCAGGGTCACAGGTTCAAACTCAACCCAGGTGGTCCCACCAATACCTGTCCCCGCCACCTCACTGGACTCCGCCCAGTCAGAGTCCAAACCCATCCAGATCTGAGTGATTTTATCCTGCAGATACTGCACAAATTCCTCAGCCCTGCCCTGCCCTGCAAGGGGTCATCCCTCACTCCCTGATTGAATAGAGAGTGGGTCACTCTGAACAGGGTGGCTGGGCGGTTATCTGTGGACACAATGAGAGCGGAGAAATAATTATGTTTCACCGCTCCCATCACCACTAGGTAAGACTTAATGTGAGTTCTTAACCGTGTTCTATCTATTTGGATTGGGTGGACCTCCAACAGTCCTCTAGGCATCTTTTCTGGTACTTCATCTCCCAGAGCTCCTCTGTAAACCAGGGAGCCACCCCAGATGCCGCAAAGCCACAACTCAGTCCAAAGCTCCAGTAGCGGCCCTCTTCTAGGCTGCCATTAGAGCCTCGGCCAAGTCGTGGGTCAGGAAAGCAGGAAACGTCCCAAGCTCCATCTGGAACCTCTCGGGGTCCATCAGGCACCTGGGGTGGAACCATCTCATCAAATCTGGGCACTTGGCAACTGGCATGTATTTATGTATCAGGTATAAAAAAAACAGGGGCACATGTGAAAGTTCTAATTAATTGATTACTAAAGCCAATGCACAGGATTAGCATCTGAACAGATAAGCTTTAGCTGCATTAAAGTGGGGTAAGACTTCATTCTATTGTGGTTATGTAAAGATTCTAAACTAATGTCTCATTTAACTCCTCCCCATGGCTCTGCCAGTCTCTCTTCTACATTGTGTCACAGCATCCTGGGGTCTCATGATCACTGTTTTGGGTCTACCCTTATGTCTTCCAACAAGCAAAGTCAATGGGCAAAGGTGGATTTGTGTAATGACTGTGTGATTCATTTAACAACTGGGATAATTCACTTAGCAACTATGTCAAAAAAGGGGGGTCATAAAATCAGGTGCAAATAGCCTTGCTAAGCAATTGAAATTCCAACTGTAATTGTGGTTGTAAATTGAGAACATGTGATCCTATAATCTTCATTTAGCAACCACAATTGGGACTAGCAATTTGATTGTTATGTAAAACAATAACAACTCATGATCTTACTTCAGTTTTCCTTTGCTTTATAGACTGTTAAGGTTGTCACTGCTAGTATTGATAAATATTTTTTAATCACCATCATAACTGTGAATGGTTGCTATATGAGAACTGCCTTTATTGCTTAAGGTACTTTGGAATGCATTTCTCACCTTTGACTATATTAAGAGTTATTAACAAAAACAATATTCCCCCAAATACCTAGAGGAAGTTATATTGAGGTTGCTGCCCTATATCAGTGGCGGTATTTTAGGTATTGTACCAGTAGATTTGAAAGTGACAATTTCTATAGTTACCTCTAGCTGTGTTTGTTACTTTGAAGCAATGATCAATGATCCAGTGACATCTTGTAAACTGGACATTACTTGACTTTAAGAATTGACTGTTTTAAAAAGTATACACAAGTAACTTTTGTAGTCTACCTCCCCTGAGTTCCAAGTGAAAAGATAAGCTTATTCTTTGTTGTTGTTGTTAGTTGCGAAGTTGTGTCTGACCCCATGGACAATGTTCTTCCAGACCTTCCTGTCCTCTATCATCCTCTGGAGTCCATTTAAGCTCACGCCTACTGCTTCAGTGACTCCATCCAGCCACCTTGTTCTCTGCTGTCCCATTCTTCTTTTGCCCTCAATCTTACCCAGCATTAGGCTCTTCTCCAGTGAGTCCTTCCTCTCATTAGAATATTTGAGTTTTATCCTTAGGATCTGGCCTTCTAAAGAGCAGTCAGGGTTGATCTCTTCTAGGACTGACCAGTTTTATTGCCTTGCAGTCCAAGGGACTTGCAGGAGTCTTCTCCAGCACCATACTTCAAAGACCTCAATTATTTGGTGTTCAGCCTTCCTTATGGTCCCACTTTCACAGCCATACATTGCAACTTGGAAAAACATAGCTTTGACTATACGCACTTTTGTTGGCAGGGTGATGTCTCTGCTTTTTAGTAAGGTATCTAGATTTGCCATAGCTTTCCTCCGCAGGAGCAAGCGTCTTTTAATTTCTTGGCTGCAGTCCCCATCTTATTCTTTAGTGATAGCCATAAGAGATGAAATTGTCATAATAAATATAATTCCATGTATACATAAGTAAAATACCAAGATGAAGCTAAAATAAGAATAGTGGTTGTTCTTTTACATGACAATATCTTATGTTCCTCTGCCTCTTTGCAGCAAAAATAATTATCATTTCTATCATTTCTGCCTTAGGGGGGGAAAAAGCAGACTAATTATTTTGGCCTTTCAACATATTTGGAAGTTTTTCTTTCCAAATTCTAGACAATATGGTTCTGGGTTATCATGAGGAACATAGTTTAAAAAAACAAATGTACTTGTTTGTAGAAAATAAAAAAGATGACACTGATGAAAAAATGCAGACATCGTTGTCTGGGCAAAAAAGGCTGAAACAATTTTAAAGTCTAGAACAGCCAGATGATATTCCAAAGCATATCAGAGATCCCTTTAATTCACTGAATTATATTAAGGGAGGAGGTGCAACACTATCAGATTTGCACAATTCTCTCTTATAATAGCCAATCTCAATAGAAGTAGTTTTACCCTTCCTGTGTAGTTGATTTCTTGGGTCTGCCCAAATAATGGGGCTTACATTGGTTTCCCTGCTACCATAGCCACTTGCCTAATAAATATTAACAGAAGGAGCTTCTGTAGATATTTGGAAATATAGTCAAATGTTTAATACAGTTAGCTGCCTCATCATTGAACTTTAGAATATAAATTTATGAGGTAGAGTTCCACTTCTAGAATAGCAATGCAGGGTTTCTCTCATATAATCATGTGGGTGGTTTGAAAACTATTACAATAAGAGAGTGATGAACCAATCTAAATATTAACTATGATATCTGTATCATTAGATCATGGGTGTCAAACTTGCTGTGTCATGTTGCTGTCACATGATGTTTCATGACGTTTTTCCCATTCACAGAGCTGGGGTGGACATGGCCTGTGCATGATGCATCCGGCCTGTGGGCTGCCAGCTTGACATTGAAGATCACCTTGAGCACAGGTGTCAAATTGGATTGCGTCACATGATGTCATGTGACGTATCATGACATTTTTTTTGCCTTTGCGGAGCCAGGCTGGGTATGGCCTGCATGTGATGCATACAGCCCACAGACGGTCAATGGACCTTGAGGATACAAATAATCCAGACCACTGTGGCATGAGCAATGATGTGCATACTGCAGTATGCCTGGTCTTCCAGTTGTCTGCCTGTAAGATAAAGCAAAGTGGTATGCTTCAGGTCTCCTCAATTTCTGCTATGATCTAGGAAGCATGCTTTCTCTGTTGTGGTGCCTGCCTTCTAAAATAGTTACTCCTCCAGAGACCTGGATGACCCATACCACAATGATATTCTAAAAATTTGTGAAAACCTGGTTGTTCTCCTAGACCACAGGTGTCAAACTTGCATCATCACAGTGGTACCAGGTAACATATCATGACTTTTTTCCCCTTTGCCAAACTGGGTGTGGGGGTGGCCAACACGTGACTCATCTGGCCTGCGGGCATGAGTTTGACAGTCCTGCCCTAGACTCAGGGACTATGATGACTCTCCTAGACACATCCCCAGATACTACTCCAGAGTTTGGAGGAGGCTGAACCAATCATGGGCACATCAGGAGGGGAGCTGGTCAATGGCTCTGAGCAGCCAACTGAGAGGGACTTGGATGAAGCATAGCTGTGGAAGAACAGCCCCGAGGTGGGAAAGCACAAAGCTGCACTCAGTCAGTGATTAGGAAGAGGAACTGCCCTCTGATCCAAGAACACATAGGACAGAAAAAAGGCAGGAGCAGCAAAGGTCATCCATATTACTCATGAGTAGACAGCTTTACCCTTCTTGATGGGCTACATCAGGGGTCAGCAAACTGTGGCTCTGGAGCCACATGTAGCTCTTTCATACCTCTTCTGCGGTTCCCAGTCACTCAAATTATGCGTCACAACCGCCAATGTGCGACACGCACCAGGACATAATTTATTGAGTTTTTCAACCCCCGGTAGGCCAACCATGGATAAATCCAAGAAAAGAAAAGTTTCAGAAGAAAACAG
>JANHFM010003110.1:128120-141494 GCA_032468115.1 Grayia smithii
TCTACTCTACTCTACTCTACTCTACTCTACTCTACTCTACTCTACTCTACTCTACTCTACTCTACTCTACTCTACATATAGTGATCTACAAGTAGTACAATGAAAATAACCAAGAATCACAAATATCTAGTATCCTAGCCATCCAAGTCCATCATCCAAGCCCAAATCCAGTGGTGGGATTCATCAGGTTCGGGAGAACTGAATGTTAAATTGCTGGCTGGCCCCGTCCCTTCCAGGAGTCCCCACGCACCCCATTTTGGCTCCCAGTGCAAGGAGGCCTACCAGGCTCAAAATGGGGTGCGGGGGTGGGTGGGTGGCGCGGCCCCCTGTAGCCCATTTTTGCTCCCAGGAGGCTGCAGACAGCTCTATTAGGCCCAAAACGGGCCGTGAGGGATGTGGTGCACCGCCCATGGCCTGTTTTTGCTCCCAGGAGACTGCAGGGAGGCCTACTAGGCCCAAAATGGGGTGCGTGGATGTGGCATGTCCCCACCCGGCCCGTTTTTGCTCCCAGGGGGATGCCTGTCACACCCCCTGGCCATACCCACCCAGCCAATCATTAGGGCAGAGAGCCAGTTGTTAAATTATTTGAATCCCACCACTGCCCAAATCCCATTAGAACAAGAAAGGGATTTTATCTTCAGGACAAGGTAATTCCATAGCATGGAGGTTACCACTGAGTTGATTTATCTCTAGCTCTCTAATCCTCTCATGTCACCTAGCATGAGTAACCCTAAACAAGGCTGTTGGAGTCAAATCTACAGATGCAATAAGAGAACTTTCCCCTAGATCTGTGATGGTCAACCTATGGCACGCATTGCTCTTCTGGGTTCTGGTGCATCGGTCTTCACACATGCAGGAGTGCCAGAAACTGGAAGAACAGCCACCCAGTGTGCATGCGCACGTCAGGTGGCTGCTCTTCCAGTTTCCGGCGTGCACATGTGCACTGGCCAGCTGCTCTTCTGGTTTCTGGCATGCACATGTGCACTGGCCAGCTGGTCTTTGTGCGCGCATGCACACCAGAAACTGGAAGAGCAGCCAGCCAGCATGCGCATGTGCAATGGGTGGCTGCTCTTCCGGTTTCCAGCATGCACTCGGTGCCAAAAAGTTTTGCCAACATTGGCCTATAGTGGTGCTGAATAATGGTTTGCATCTGAGTTCAGCTGCATTCATCCAGCACTGTTGCTATAGATATCTTTTCAGCTATCTTGTGCCTTAGAATTCTTTGAAAAACCAAAGAAGCCACCAAAGCTTTCTAAATCAAATCAAAGCAAATGCAAAAAATATTTCTGTAATAGAGTTGTCAAAGTCTGGAATGCTCTACGTCCTTGATGGCAAACCTAGGCCTCTCTGTCAGCACGCGAGCCCTCGTCCCAGCTGAGCTCTGTGCACACGCCTCCCACCGGCCACCTGATTTTCAGATCTCTGCAGCACTGTTTTAGAATCAAAATGCAGTTGAACACTATACAAGCCATCGAGAATATAACTATACACATCCAACAGAACAGGAAGTGTTGAATCCTGGAGAATACCCAGCTCCTGCTGTCATCAGCTTCCATCCTCGCATGCAAATTAGTGGAGGCGTGGTCTCATTTCAGGCGGGACAGTTCCGTTGCCTCATTGGTTGCCAAAGGTTGTCTGCTCTTATAAATAGCTGTCAACTGAGTTCATCGTTGTTCTTTGTGTTATGGTTCTGAAATAAAGAGAGTTGTGTTAGAACACTGTTGCCTCAGCTGTCATTAATTGAGAATAAAACACTGGCGACGAAGGAAGCAGAATCGCCCACCATTGCCAATTGCCAGCATTCACTCTCGCTTTCTGCGCTCTAATCAAGGCACTGTTGCCTCACCTACGTGCAGCACAACACCTCAGCCGTTCAGCCCTTTTACTCCGGTCACCGAGACTTGGCAGACCTTTGAAGATAGGTTCCAGTGCTATCTAGATGCCAATAATTACTCTGATTTGCCATCTGCAAAGAAACGGTCCATTTTTCTTAATGTTTGCGGGCCTGACATGTTCGCTACTGCCGTTATCCTGTTTGCCCCAGTTAAAGTGACCGCTATTTCATGGGAGGTGCTTCGTGACCGCCTGAGGGGATATTACGCCCCGATGCCCTCCCGTATGTGTAGGCGTTTCAATTTCAGAAAGTTGAAGCAAGCTGAGGGGGAGTCCATAGAGCACTACCTCCAGACCCTCCGTACTGCTGCACTCCATTGCGAATTTGTTGATCTTGACGACGCGCTGTTGGAACAGCTGATCTGTGGCGTCAAGGACCTTTGCGTTCAGCGGCAGCTGCTGGAGCGAAGGAATCTTACGTTGCAGGCAGCCATAGATGAAGCTCAGGGTGCGAGATGTCATTGCAGTCCACGACGGAGATGAGGAAATTGGCCATTTCCGACCAACCCCCTGCAGCTCCGGCTGTTCATGCTGTGCCTGAGAGCTCCGTTGAGGAGAATGACGAGGAGGATGAGGATGAAATATACCGCCTGCAGTTTGGCTGGGGCTGAAAGAAGATTCCTGACTGCGCGGCTGCTGTTCCTGCCTGCCGGGGTTGTGGAGAGCAACACCTCCATTCCCAGTGCCGTTTCAAGGAGGCTGTTTGTCGTCGGTGTGGGAGACAAGGCCATCTGGCCAGAGTCTGCCGGTCATCCGTTCCAGCTCCGATGGTCCGCTGCTCCAGATGTCGTCCTGCCGTCTGATCCAGCCTGAGGGGAAATGCCTACCTGATTGAAGAGGATCAAGCTGCTCATGAAATGTCCATCCGTCAGTCTTCCGTTGTGAACTGTCCAAAATATTTTGTTACTGTCTTGTTGCAGGGGCGGCCTTGCCACATGGAGGTGGACTCTGGGGCCTCACGATTGCTCATAGCGTGGCACACATTGAAGGAACTGATTCCACCTGTGTCCCGGAATCAATTAGAGCATTGTGTTCTGAGTTCTAGGGATTACCAGGGAAACGTAATTCCCGTTTTGGGTATTTTCAAGGGGTTGGTGGAATTTAAACAGTTTAAGGGTATCCTTCCTTTGGTGGTGGTTCGCAACCAATTGCCAACTCTTCTTGTGCTTGATTGGTTCTTGGCATTGAGTTTGAGTATCCATGGTATTAATCACCTCTCTTCATCATCTGAGGGGTTTGGGGAACTGATCACAGAATTTCAGGATGTATTTTCTGAGGGGTTGGGCACCTATAAAAGAACACCAATTTCCCTTCCCTTAGATCCAAAACAACCACCTATTCGGGTTAAACCAAGGTGAGTTCCTCTGGCTCTTAAGCCCTTGGTGGATCAGGAGTTAGATAAATTGATTGCACAAGGGATTTTGAAGCCAGTTGATCACTCCCCTTGGGAAACGCCCATTGTAGTGCCTCTCAAGCATGATGGGTCCGTGTGCATCTGCGTGGACTATAAGGCGGCAATCAACAAAGCCTTACAGGCCAACCCCTACCCCGTACCTATAGTCCAGCAGCTGCTGAATTCCCTGAGCCAGGGGTCTATTTTTGCTAAACTAGACATGGCCGAGGCCTATCAGCAGCTGCCAGTCACCGCGGAGTCAGCTACAGCGCAAACTATCATTACACATAGAGGGGCTTTCAAATGCCACCGCCTCCAATTCGGAGTAAGCGTGGCACCTGGGTTATTCCAAGGACTCATGGAGAGACTCTTGCAGGGCATTCCGGGCGTTATGCCCTATTTTGACGACATTTTCGTCTCGGCCAAGCACGCTAAGGAATTAAAACAAAGATTGAGGGTGGTGTTAACCCGCCTTCAGTCCGCTGGATTGAAGCTCAAGGCATCCAAATGCCATATAGGGGTAGACTCTGTCGAATTCTTAGGGTACAGCTTCTGGAATACATCCCACTTTGTCCAAGGTGGCAGCCATCCATAACGTGCCACCACCTAAAAACAAGGCTGAATTACAAGCCTTCTTGGGGTTACTCAATTTTTATGCTATTTTCCTGCCCCATAAGGCCACCGTGGCTGAACTATTACATAGATTGCTTGATAAACGGGCCCCATGGGCTTGGGGTAGTAAGGAGGGTGCAGCATTTGGTGCTGTCAAATGGTTACTAACATCAGAGGCCATACTTGTACAATACCAGGATGGGTTGCCCTTAGTGCTAGTGGCTGATGCTTCACCTTTTGGAATAGGGGCTGTGCTGGCTCACCAGTTACCCAATGGGTTAGAAGCTCCCCTAGTGTTCTATTCCCACACCCTTTCTCCCACCCAATGTAACTACAGCCAAACTGACAGAGGCTTTGGCGATTGTGGCTGCTGTCAAACGTTTTAACGATTACCTTTATGGCAGACATTTCAGGTTATTCACTGATCACAAGCCTCTTCTTGGACTGTTGTCTGCTAACAAGGCCAGCCCTCAGATCATTTCACCCCGAATGTCCCGTTGGCTCGAATTCCTGGCCTCCTACTCATATTCCCTGAATTACCGCCCCAGCCGCCTGGTTTCCAACGCCGACAGCCTGAGTAGGTGCCCACTGCCTGTTACTTTGGTCGACCCTGCCCCTGGCCTTAATGTCCTATTAATTGAATCACTGCAAATACCCGTTTCCGCCGCACATATTGCATCAGCCACTAAGGAGGATCCTATCCTTGCAAGAGTCCTACATTGGGTCTTGAGAGGGTGGCCGGTATCTCCAGTCCCTATTGAGTTCGGGCCTTATTGGTCGCGCCGGCTGGAGTTGTCTGCATTGAAGGGGTGTTTACTCTGGGGCAATCATGTGGTCATTCCCCAGAAGCTGCAGACTCTTCTGCTGGAGGCGTTGCATGTAGGTCACCCAGGTATTTGTAGGATGAAGGCCCTGGGCAGGGGATATCTTTGCTGGCCAAAATTCAATGAGATGGTGGAGGAATGGGTACAACACTGCCACCCTTGTCAAATGTCATGCCCCGTTGACCCGAAGGTTCCCGTCTGAGACTGGGAAGCTCCCCGCTCTCCATGGTCCCGACTTCATGTCGATTTCGCTAGCCCATTCCAGGGTCAGATGTTCTTGGTCATGGTAGATGCATTCTCCAAATGGGTGGAGATCGTGTTGATGTCATCTACCACGGCTCAGATGGTCATCCGTCAGATGAGGAAGCTATTTGCCACGCATGGGGTGCCTGATGTAATAGTGTCCAACAACGGGCCCCAGTTCACCTCAGCTTCATTCAGGGCATTCTTAGCAGAATTAGGAATTCAGCAGGCCCTCATAGCCCCATTTCGGCCGGCTGGCAACAGTTTGGCTGAGAGAGCCGTCATGTCCGCCAAAGAAGCGCTCTCCCGATTGGGGACTGGGGACTGGCATGACAAAATTGCAAAATACTTACTGGCCCAAGATATCACCCCTTGCGGTTCCACATTGTGCAGCCCTGCTGAGCTTTTAATGGGTAGGCGCCTTAGATCAGTGCTTGATTGGATCCATCCAGATTATACCACTGATGACCATAGGTTACCTTCCTGCTCTGTCAGATCATTCCAGGTGGGGGATTTAGTATTCAACCTAAATTGTGGGGGGTCTCTGAGGTGAGCATTGGGAATTGTATCAGATATTAAGGGCCCCTACTCATACGTGGTCCTGTTACAGGATGGGAGGACATGGCACAGGCATATTGACCAGCTCCGCTGGCAACAAAGTCCAGGAGAGGTTGACCCGCCTGGAAATCGCCCAAAAGTTAACATGTTTGAGCCCCAGCCAAGTTTTAGCGAGCAAAGAACATCCATTCCTGAGCCTCACCAATCCTCCACCACCTGCTACAGCCCGTTTGCATGCTGTCGCAGCCCACCGGGAAAGCTGACCAAGGCAACTCGTCAGGAGACGGTCGAGGAATGGACTTCCGGGCCACTCCAGCCGCTAGTCATCGCCCGCATATTAGTATTCCAGCTACAGGGAGTCCCCCTGAACCCGAGAACGCACAACTTCCCCACGGCCGCCTGTTTTACGAATCTGACAGCAACAACAGCATGCGGGACATGGACAAAGTGCGGGACATGGACAAAGTTAACAACAGTGACCACCCAGATGGCAGTCATCCACCCCCCAGTCTGGCACCCGCCGTTCACTTACCTTCTACTGGCCAAGGGGAAGCTAGGGGTCCAAGGCTACCCAGGAGTCCACAAATACCTGAGGAGCTGCCAGTTCTGCGAAGATCTGCCCGAATCCATTGTTGGCTGGCGTACCTAGAGGACTACACATGCTCGGTCCAGGAAGGGAGGGGTGTTGAATCCTGAAGAATACCCAGCTCCTGCTGTCATCAGCTTCTGTCCTCGCATGCAAATTAGTGGAGGTGTGGTCTCATTTCAGGCGGGACAGTTCTGTGGCCTCATTGGTTGCCAAAGGTTGTGTGCTCTTATAAATAGCTGTCAACTGAGTTCGTCGTTGTTCTTTGTGTTATGGTTCTGAAATAAAAAGAGTTGTGTTAGAACGCTGTCGCCTAAGCCGTCATTAATTGAGAATAAAACAGGAAGTGCCTCACAGAAGCAGATAGAGGTAAATCCTAGAGAGGCAGGAAATGCATCACTGAACAATGGAGATGAACACTAGAGAGGAATAAAGCTGCATACAAGGCGGATATAACACCTGTAACAGAATAGGCATGCACAGGGGGGTGCAGGGGTATGTGCGGCATGCCCCCCTGTACCTCCCCGTACCCTGTTTTTGGTCCCAGGAGGCTTCAGGGAGACCTGCTAGGCCCAAAACGGGGTGCATGCAGTGCATGCATGCGAAGGGGCAGGGAGCACATGCAGGGGTGGCGCATGCATGCAAGGGTGTCATGCACGTATTGTATTATGGTTGTGGGCATGCACACATGCGCTGTCATGCGTGCACGCACTTTTGGACAAAAAGGTTAGCCATCATTGCTCTACCTGATTCAGTTGTCTCAGCTACAAATTTTCACAGTTTCAGTTACAAATAAACTTCCGTAGACCTTATTTCATACTTAAGCGGTCAGTAGAGGGGGCGTGCATAAGTGTACTAATGTGCCTATCGTCCCTGTCATTGTATTTTTATTCTCTTATTCTCGTTCTCGTTTTTGTTCAACAAATTCCAATAAATAAATAAAAATAAATAAATAAATGTAGATGTAGTTACATTGAAGACTGTTCAGTGAATGCAGTTGGTCAGCCAATTGTGAATCCATCTGGTGGTGGGAGTCTATCCCACATTGTTCTCTCTTTCCAGTAAGGCATTCCAGTAAGGCATTTTGTTGAATGCCTTACTGAAGTCCAAGTATACCAGATCCATAGCATTTCACTGATCCACCAGTTTAGTTACTTTAGCAAAAAAGCCAAAATGTTTTGTCTGGCATGATGTTTTTAACAAACCCATACTGGCTTCTAGTATTCACCTTGTTTCTAGGAGCTCACAAATCCTCTGATTATGTTTTCCAGGATTTTCCCAGGTATTGATGTCAAGCTGATTGGCCTATAACTTCCTGGATCCATTTTTCCTCTTTTGGTAGATTGGGACATCAGTTCTTTTCTAGTCCTCTGATACTTCCTCTGTGCTACATGAGCTTTGGAAGGTTACATTCAGTGGCTCCAAAATTACATCAGCCAGCTCCTTCAAAACCCTGAGATGTAAACCATCTGCAATTGGCTCTTCTTTCTCCAAAGCAGTCCCAGGATGTTTCTTTGCAGCTCTGTAGTCCCAGAACACAAGTCCTCCTCAGCCCAACAAAACAGGGGAAGGGAACTAACTCAAACCATCCTGGGGGCCACGGATTCGCCGAATTAACTGAATGTCCCCGAGAAGGAGGGTGGGCCGCTTGTTAACGCAGGTGCACAGGTAGGCATCTGCTAGGAGCTCGGTAATTAAAGCTTCTGCTGCCGTTTGCAAGGCAAGTAGCGCGTTCGGCTCCCAATTCAAGTCAACTCGTCGGGTGTATTCCCGGCAGATTTCGCGAACCGCACGAGCGAAGGGCAGCTTCGGAATGAGGAGCCCCGTGCTCCCTTGATACTTTCGGATCTCTTGCAAGACACGCTGGCCACGCTTGCACCTCTTTCGTTTCCCACGACCGGCCGCTGCTCGTGGGGATCGCCTGAGTGCAGGACGGCGGCGAGGGGGCTGAGGGAGACCTCTGGCGCGGAGACCCTCCAACTCGACCCCGGCAGGGTGGAGGGACCGTTGGGGCTTTTCTGGAAGCGGAGCCTGATTTTCGGGAACGCCCCATAGCGGCTACCAGGGAGAGGCAACAACCACGTGTCCAGAAAAATCCTGGCCGGGTGTCTGGGCGGGACTTTTATTCTCCGCGCCAAAGCTCCCAGCTCTGCCCCCCGACTGAGACCAATCCTTTCAAGCCTTTCGAAAAAGCGCGCAGCCCGGGTGCAAAGTGTGCAACTCGGATGAAAAGTTATTCTTAAAGTAAAAGTACAAGTTTAAGCAATTAAGACATAAAAGATTTCCCCACCCCCACCCCAAATTTATGTGATTATATCACGCTTTTTCTGCTGCCCTCCCCACCCTCGATTTACCCTTCCTAAAGAGTTTGTTGTGGAAACGGGCTCTCTCGTTACAACCAGATTCGGAATTTTGCAAACTTGCAAAATAGATCTACGGATTTGAACATGGTCCGCGGTTTTTTAAAAAGCCATTTAATGCAAGTTTTATTTTGCTTTAATCCTAACCTGAATTGTTTAAAAGCAGCAGCCCGCTTCATTCAGTCCAAGACAGATTAATATCCAGGACGTTAACAGTTTCTTGGGAATAACCACTTGCTGTATGATTGGTGAGGGCAACTTTCATTATAGCGATTCCTTAATTCTTTTCCAACTGAGGCCACAAATATATGCAGGCACGCAGAGATATAGGCACGCACAGATATATGCAGTCACATATACACCACATACACATGTAATTACATATAGCATAGCTAAGATACTACTTAAGGTACAATGTAGAAGATAAGGCAGCAGCCTCCATTTAAAAATTTATCCTTCCAGGAGAAATTTCAGTCTTCAAGGCAGGAAAAGCAAAGAACAACCCATCCATTTTATAGTCCCCATTTGAAGGTACGTGGTATTCAAATAATTGCTTTCAGCAGCTTAATTTGCTTCCCCACCTTTAACGAATTAAATCCTAAAGTAGGTTAACTTAAACTTATGATAGGACTTAATTTAGTTTGAGAATGCACCTTAAAACCTCGCAAACTCTCAGAAACTGTACAGAACATTTCACAATGTTCATGCAATAGGTTGAACAGCAAAAGCAATTCTATTCAAAAGGATATTTTTCAAGTTGTTGACACCACATCCAGGCATGTTCCTAATGACAGTAATGAGATTTTGCAAATGTATAGCTACCATAAATAGAAATTCATATATGTGGCATGGCTTGTGATAAAACATCACTTATATCATCACAAATTTTTCTTCCACCACTGAGTCCAGAAAGCATGGAATGTATAAGTTTAAAGTTGTTTAAAGTATTGATATAATTAATATGCTTTGGAATTAATTTAAGGAGCTCAAATTACAACTGAGTAGTTTACCCTTTAAGTGCTGAGTATTTTCTCCTATGGTAGAATGCATATGGTTTCTATGCATCAAGAAATGTATCAGTATTTTGTGTCTAAAGGTTTTTAATTTTTCCACTGTTTCATTGTAAATGGGACCTTTGGTATAGTTCCATATTAAAGTCAAATTAATTTGGTTACTTCTCTATATTTGTATACTTTTCTGTTTGTATATATGTAAAATATTTTGTTTTTAAAAATTGCTGTATTTCAAATGTTGAAAAACTTGAGAAAACTGGATTCAGATATTATCTGAGTCTTTCAACCATGTATTCTATGTCCAGGCAAACATGTCCAACTCAGGGGAGAAGAGAATCTTAGTATATAGATGAAGCCATAAACTATATACTGCAGAAATTATTACTGCAGGTTTGCAAAATCTTTTTACCACAAATGTCTGGAGAACTGATGAAACAGTACAACGTTTTTGTTTTGGTGGAAAAGTAGATTGTGCAGGGGTGGGGGAAGGGAGGTGGTGTTTTTTAAAAAAAAAAATAACAGTGACTGTGCTTTGAACCAACGTTTTGTATTTTAAGCAAGTATTATAACCAGTAGTATCAATATTACCAATAATAATACTGATAGTAATAGTAATACTGATTTTCAATATTACAATACTCAATACTGCAGAACTACTTTTAAAGGCAGATCTAAAAGGCATCAGGAGTCCTGGCAATTACTATTTGAAGTGAGGTGATGTTCCTGCCTCTGCAGAGTAGCCAATCGTAGTTCAGGGTTGGGTTTTGAGAAGTGATGTACTCCACTTGTGGTGACCAAAGCAGAAAAAGAAAAAGAAAACCAGCGTTTTACAGGCAGAGCAATAAAACTCATCTGGAAATTACAGCTACTGGTCTGTGCTGGCAAAGGGGCAACTTGGATAAGCCTTTAGTGGTAATGCATCATTGTTAATGCTGTCACAATACAGTCAGTTGTGATAGGTTTCACCTAATCTATCATCAGCACAACCAAAGCCTAGTTTATCCCAACAAAGAAGCTCACGCTACTTTATGCAAGTCAGGGTCTATAGATTACTTACAAGCCAGCCTTTGCATTCTACTTTAGTTTGTCTGCATGCAGTTTGGAACTGCTTGCCGAAAAATCCTCTGCATTCTACTGTACTGTATTTGCTTGCTTTTGCTTTGAGAATTAGTGTGTACTATTATACATTGTATCTCCAAGGTTTCTTCCAGCTCTATTCTATTCTGATTCTGATTCTGTATTGTGAATGGAAAGCAGCAGTGGTTCCCTCCAGAGAATTACCTATTATATTTCTCATAATCTCTTTTGGCACTTTTTTCTGGAATTTTAATTTGTAAAAATCAATATTCTGCCTTTTAGCTTGAAAGGATCTTCCCAGAAGACTTTAAAAACAAGAAAACTCAGCAATAAAAACAGCTGATATTAATAAGATCAAAGGTAAAGGTGGTCTCTGACTTATGACCACAATTGCCCCCCAAAATTCCCATTGCTCACCAGGATATTTGTTAAGTGAGTTTTACCCCATTTTACAACCTTTCTTGCCACAGTTGTTTTGAAAATCATTGCAGTTGTTAAATTAGTAACAGGGTTGTTAACTGAATTTATTTATTTTATTTTTATTTTGTTCTAATTTATATGTCGCCCTTCTCCCGAAGGACTCAGGGCGGCTCACAATAAAACATAAAGCATAAAGAATATAAAAACAAGTACCGACCGACAAATAAATTACAAGACAATATAAAAATAAAAAATTAAAAGGGGCAATAATAATAAGTTAAAATTTAGCAGTTAAAATTTAAAAAAAATAAAAATAATCACAAAATGGTCAACCATAGCCTGCTTGGTGAAAAGCCATGTCTTCAGGTCATGATGGAAGGAGCGAAGGTCTGGGGCAGTCCAGAGTTCTGTGGGTAGATTGTTTCACAGGGTTGGTGCCCCCACAGAGAAGGCCCTCCCCCTGGGCACCACCAATCGACATTGTCTGACTGAATCTGGCTTCCCCATTGACTTTGCTTGTCAGAAGTTCGCAAAAAGTGATCACATGACCCTGGGACACTGCAACTGTCATAAATATGAGTCAATTGCCAGGTGTCTGAATTTTAATCTCATGTCCATGGGGATGTTGCAAAGGTTGTAAGGGTATACATACATACATACATACATACATACATACATACATATATAATGCCAATGTTTAAAATCATTAGCTACATTGTTCTCAAATCATCCTAATTGCATTAAACTGATGAATCTGCTTGACAAGAGATATAATACAGGTAACTTCCGACTACAAATGAGCCCAAAATTTATGTTGTTAAGTGAGACATTTGTTATGTGAGTTTTGCTCCATTTTATGACATGTCTTGCCACAGTTGTTAAGTGAATCACTGCAGGTGATAAGTTAGTACAGTGTTTCTCAACCTTGGCCACTGGAAGATGTGTGGACTTCAATTCCCAGAATTCCCCAGCCAGCTCTGCTCTGGGAGTTCAAGTCCACATCTTCCTGTGGCCAAGGTTGAGAAACACCGTGTTAGTACCACAGTTGTTAAGTGAATCTGGCTTCCCCTTTGACTTTGCTTGGCAGAATGTCACAAAAGGGGGTCACATGATCTTGGGAAACAGCAACGGTCGTAAGTATGAACCAGCTGCCAAGCATCTGAATTTTGATCACGTGACCCTGGGGAGGCTGCAATGGTGGTAAGTGACTTTGAAAAATGGTCACTATGAAAAACGGTCATGTCACTTTTTTCAGTGCTGTTGTGGCTTCGAATGGTCACTAAATAAAGGGTTATAAGCTGAGACTACTTGTATAGAAAACCAGAAATGTGCTTCCTTCTTTCTGCAGCGGTCAACAAACATGCATTAAACCTTTTGACAGCTATCATCTGAGCAGCCATCATAGCATAGGGCTGTCTCTAAATGTTTCATTTCCACTATTTCAGTAACAAAAATGGTGCTGAGCTCAGTTTTTCCTGTCACACTGCAGTGTATACTGTGGGGACCTCCTTGGATTATGATTCATGAGATGGAAAGCTTTCCAGCAGTTCCGTAATACTTTGATTTTAGGAATGCTGCCCATTATAACCATATGGAATACCGTATGGTTATAATTGGCAGTCACAGAGGAGAAATAGCTACTGCTATGCATGTTCTGTGATCAACACCAAAGGCTTTTGAGGCTGCCCAATCTTATGTTCTCACACAATGTTATAATTGGACTTTAGCTTTATTTTGGCACCGCACTCCAAAATTAACTATTGTCATTGTGTGAATTACCAATTGCCATTAAATCAGAATTACTGAACAATTGCTTTCTTGATGGCAGGAGAATACTGTAGATGCTTTAATAATGTTTGTTCTGTCAGAATGTTGCATATTCAAAACATTTTGGCTCAGCTCTTGTTTGTGCAAATGTTTTAGATTTGTGCCAGACTTTCTTGTTATTCACTGCTCTTCTGTCCAGACACTTATTACAGGTTTCCACCCTGAAACCAGAGAGAGCTGTTGTAAACACAGAATATATTCAAGTGATCCTGCAGTATAAGCATAAAGCACAATATCAGACAGTTCAGAGATGAGACACACAACGAAACAATTTGTGATCAAGCTGTATTCCTTTTTAATAAACAGTAGCCTGAAATTATATATGATGGTGGAACAAAATCAGGGGTGAAATGCTACCAGTTCGGACTGGTTTGGCCAAATGGGTAGCGATGATAGCGATCAGTTCGCTGAACCGGTAGCAATAATCCCTGGCCCTGCCCATGTCCAGCCAATTGCCTGGTTGCCCTGTTGCCCACTCACCACTTTTTCCCGCCACTCAGTACTTCCGGCCCACCCATCCCCACCCCCGCCTATATACCGTATTTTTGGAGTATAAGACGCACCGGCA
>JANHFM010003110.1:141594-156571 GCA_032468115.1 Grayia smithii
ATACTATTTCTCTATAAATATGTAAGAGTTCTTACAATAAAGCAAGCAATTCTACACCATCAGTGATTCAGCTCACTGATTGCTTCAGTCTAGTTGTTTGTTTGCTTTTATCTTGTATTGTCCTGTTATGTTGTATATGTTTTTGTATATTCCATGTTTTTATTGTGAGCCACCCTGAGTCCTTCAGGAGAAGGGCAGCATATAAATCGAATTAAAATAAAATAAATAAATAAAATAAATAAATAAAATAATTTAAACTCCAAATACATTTAGAGTTAAATGAAAAACACATGTTCCATGATTTTAGCAATTTCATTTTTATATTATAACTGGATAATCCCAACAGAGCATTTGGTTTTTAGATTAAATGATGATCTAAGCAATTATCTTCTATTTGTCCTTTTGCCTATTTAATTATGATTTGCTTTAAGAGGCCTAGTTGCAGCTCTTTTTGTTTTCTAATGGCAGACAGATTTTCCCAACACCAAATGTATTCTTTAATGGAAACAAAAGTTGGACTCTGAAGATAGAAAGACTATTGATATGTTTGAACTATGATGTTGAAGAAGACTCCTGAGTATACTAGAGGCACCCAAGAAAAGAAACAAAGGGATTATAGAACAAATCAATGTAGATTTCTCATTTAAGACATAAATGATCAGGCACAAATTATTATATTTTAAATATATTATGCGAACACCTAGGTCCTTGAGAAGTCTGTAGTATGGAAAAAGATAGAAGAAATACTTAATTACATTTGGTGATAACTGCATCACTGGGAGACCTGAAAGGTCAAGTCTTTGTAGGCCATCTTGGAGAAGGTCTATCCATGTGGTCACTGTCGACACAGACTTGATAGCACATAACAATCAATGCACAAATTATAATTATAGAAGGTTTTTCCCCTTTAAGTACTTTATTAGCACATTCTTTAGTATCTTGTGAACACACATACACACATGCAACCATATCATCATCCAAATGTTTCCTACTTTGACATTCTTAAAATATTTTATCACAATATTATGATTCTGTTGTTGCTGCTTTTAGGGTTTTTTTGTGCTTTTAACTGAACTAGATATTATACTCTAATATTTTCTAAGTTTATGTGTGATTAAAAAATAAGAGGGGAGGTTGTTCATCAAACACACTTGGTGAAATAACTTATTCAACGGAACTGGGAATCTTCCACAATAATACAACTGAAGGTCCAAATTACCATAGATATCATGATAGTAAATTACAAGCATTCAAATAAGGAACTATCCAAATGTTTTTTAAGTCATATCTAAATGTGCATGGCAATAACAAATTTGTTATGCAAACAATGCAAGATAATATGAATACTACGAAGTGAAACTTTGTTTGGACACATTTGTGACAAGGCAAAGACTTTCTAAGTCATATATTGCAATAATTATTATGCAGAAATCTTCTGCTTTGTCTCACATTTTTCAATGTTATTTTACTTTTAACTGCACTGATTTGAAAGACCATTGATTCAATTTTGAATTACATAAGAATCAGATTATGTAAGGCTTTCTAGAATTGAACAGTTACCAAAATTGGGATGACCTTACAGAAAGCAAGAAGGATGTTTTAAGTACTAGAATTCAGCTGAAGAAAAATACTACGTACCTCAGTGTTTCTTAGCCTTGGCAACTTTAAAATGAGTGGACTTCAATTCCCAGAATTCCCCAGTCAAGTTGAAATTTGAACATCTTACAGTTGCCAAGGCTGAGAAACAGTGGAATACAAAGAATCTATTTTATATCTTTTCTGCTTTGAGATCATGTTTCCCTCTATTCCTTTTTTTAACATATCACCAAGATTGTTTCATATTTTCTCAACAGAGAAAAGTTATAAATTGCGACAGATGGGATTTTTTGTTTCCTGACTAACTGAAATTGTTTCCACAAGCAACTTGCAGAGTTAAAAAAATATCATGCAGGAATGCAGATTAGAACTAAAGTGACTTTTTTTCTAGCACACTGGCCCCACTAAGGATTTTAAGACAAGTATAATATTTTTTTACCCTTTCTGTTCAATCATGTCCAATTCTTGAAGACTGTCCAGACAAGTTCCTGCAGTTTTCTTGAAAAGGTTTTCCAGAAGTGGCTTGCCACTGCCTCCTTGTTAGGGCCAAAAATCAATAATTTGCCCAAGATCATCCAGCTGCCTTTGTGCCTAAGGCAAGACTAGCTCTCATGGTCTCCCAGTTTCTAGTCTGATGCCTTAATCATTGTATCAAACTGGCTCTTGATAATTAATTAACAGACAGCAAACATATTCCTACTTAGTATTCTATTCTCTACAAAGAAAAGACATGTCACATAAAACATTTTCTTATATCTCTTGATATGAACTTTCTGAATATTAAAACAATAGTTTTCTCAGGCAGTTGATCACTGCTAGCACGCAGACTGAAATTCAGATTACAAACTTGGAGAAACCTCAGCAAATTGGAGGTACAATAGGTTGGAAAACTGGTTTGGAAACAAGCTGATTGTTTATCCTTAAGTAATATATTACTCACAGATACCAAGCAATCATACACTGATATGAATAAAAATTGCCAACATTCTATTATAGATTAAAGAATTTAATCAGCTTCTAATGAATAAAGCTCAACATTTATACTGATATCCAATTAATAAGCCTCAACATAGGGCACAATTTCATTTGCACAAAGCTAAAGGTTTAGTTTTAGTATGCTTACTGACCCAAAAGAATGCTACTAAACTGCCCTAGTTGCCTCATTATCTAGCATCACCTTGTCATCTAGTGATGATTAATTACTGAAGTTCAATTTATATTTAGAGCTGAGAAGCCGTAATCTAAAGTAATAATTTCATTTGCCCCTCAAAACCCCCAATCCTTAAACTGTCATGCAATAGACTTGATAATACTTATTTATGAAACAATATTTCTAATCCATTGCAGATGGCTTCTCTTATCTCTTCACAAATGCAAAATTGGTTCATCACCCAAATTGATCATTTTCCTCTTAGGCTTCAATCAGAGCTGATCAGAGTAGAGACAAGTTTGGTTAGTAATATTCAATTATGGGCTTAAAATTATCTATCAGCCCATTGGCTGCTCTATTATGTTTTCAGTTATATTCACTTGGCAGGAAGCCTATAAATAGAAGTTCCTTCCATGTAGCCTTTCTCAGAACATTTTATTTTGGCTGGTCTCCAATTGATTTTACTAGAGCTTGCTGTAAAGCCCTTTCTTCAGAACAGTGTGAGTGGGGGAGAAGGGTGGACTGGGTGCCTTTGACTCAAGGTTGACTCCAGGCAAGTACTCAACAAGTCTTTGCAGTTTGCAGCTTTGCAGCTCACATGGTTAGGATGCTGGATTGACAATTGGCAAGCCTGCATTTGAAGCCTGAATGCTGCTGCATGTTGGGGTAAACTGCCATCATTTGCTCCAGCTCCTGCTGACCTAACAGTTCGAAAGCGTACAAACATGAGTAGATAAATGGGTAGCAGTTTGGTGGTCTCATTAACAGGGACATGAAAGGAGCCTCCAATTGGGCATCCCCTGGCCAATGGTGATGTAACCAACTGATCCTTTCACCATGCAAGCGCTTTGGTAGTTCTTATGTGGAAGTGGTAGTAGGCTGCGTATACAGTCTATATACAATTTTGACTCTACTAATGGATGGTAGAAAACTTGTTCCTATCTGTTTGCAATATAGCAAGACTCATTTAGCGCTACCACATAGCAACCCTTTGGGAGTACTTCAAAGCTGTTTTCTTCCCTTTTGGGGCCATCTTATCCAGAGTACTTAGAAAATATCTCTTATTTTCAAGCACAGGATAAGAGAGAAGAAATTTCAGGGAGTGTTATGTAAAGAGATAGCTTTGTTCTAGCTGATTTTCAAGGGAGCTTGGGTCCTGGGGCTTCATGAAAACATCCATGTTACTTTCTTCATAGCAATATGGAACCTTACAGGATGTTTTTTCAACTGCCCAGTCCAGTTCATATTCCTCATATTTTCTGGGAATATCCTATCCAAGCAATAATGAGATTAAACCCCATTCAGCTTTTTGGAGATCAATGTCAAGCACAAAGAATCAGGACTACACATGAAGTTCCAATTAAACTGATTTATTGCTCATGCCTATACACAAGAATCCACTAAGACTCAACACTAAATTGGTGCTGGAGAAGAGTTAACAGGATTCAAGAGGGGTTGGACTTGAAGCACTTGCAGGAACATAACAATTCTAGATCCAGTCCTCTCTTGATTCTGCCTCTGCTTCTCCTACAACTAGTGTTGATCTAATAAGACAGCAATTAAATTATTTGCTCCTACCTGTGGACCTTCTACAGCTCCTTCTCCAAATCATAATAATCTTATTAGAAATAATGTTCTAGTATTAAATATTAATATTTAATTATTTTAAAATAACAAGCATGTCTAAAGTCCTTTCCCCCACTCACATTTTCTGTACATGGTGTGAATTTGACTGGAAGAATGCTTGGAGAAGATGCTACTTTGGAGCAGGCTGTCATTCTGTAGTGCTTAAAAGCCCATTGGAAGCTATGGGTATGAACAAGCTGCCATTCTACATTACCAGATGGAGAGAAGGAGGAAGCACTTTATGTTTGAACATCACTGGTGTGGAGTAAGGATATTTATTTATTTATTTATATCCCACCTTTATTATTTTTTACAAATAACTCAAGATAACAAACATATCCAACACAACATCATCTTCCTATTTTCCCCACACCAGTCCTGTGAGATGAGTTGACCTAAGAGAATGATTAGTCTGTCATCAGGATTTCATGGCTAAGGCAGGACTTGAACTCATGGTCTCCCACTTTCTAGCCTGATGCCTTAACCACTAGACCTCCTTTTGCAATCTTCTGACGAGCAAAGTCTATGGAGAAGCCAGATTCATTTAACAACGTGTTGCCAGCTTAACAACTGAAGTGATTCACTTAATCTTCGGCAAGAAAGGTCGTAAAATGGGGTAAAACTCACTTAACAAATGTCTCACTGGGCAACAGAATTTTTTTTCTGCTCAATTGTGGTCATAAGTTGAGGACTATCTGTATGTACATATAAAAACACAAAATAAAAATAAAAAGACAGATTGGCATGGAAAACAATCAGTAATAAAATGTTTTCTTAGATGCTGTGCTCCCAGGATTTTCCAAATAATGCTAAGCCAAAATCTAAGAACTTTTTCACTCTTCCAAGACAAGCAGGATACCTGGAAAACCTTGAGAAAAGTTCAGACTTAGTTTACTTGTGCATGAAAACCCAATCCTGTCAAATCCATTCCAGGCTTACTTTCCCTCTCTGCCAGAATATCCTGGAATGGTCAGAGCAAGAAAAATGTAACTTTTTCATTTAGCTCTTAGTTTGTAAAAATGATTTTAAAAAAAGAAACCTGGTTTTACCAACTACTAGACTAAACTGACTAGATCAGGGGTCTCCGACCTTGGCAACTTTAAGCCTGGCAGACTTCAATTGCCAGAATTCCCCAGCCAGCAAAGCTGGGAATTCTGGGAGTTTGAAGTCCGCCAGGCTTAAAGTTGCCAAGGTCAGAGATCCCGAACTAGATAACACTTATATCCAGATATTGTAAAAATCTTTGTAGGCCTTTCAATGATCATAGGTAGTACTTTGAAATTAGTAGAAAGTAGAAATTTGTTAGAGAACATGTGAAGTTCAGAGCATCATCAAACAGTATCATCATAATTAGTTGCCTGTTCTTGGCAATTGCTGTTCAGCAGTCCTATAGGTCCTTTTTAGCTGTTTTTGCCTAAGATTGTGGACAAGTTAAAAAAGAAAACAAATGTCAGTAGACAAATTTACCTGCGGCTAGGTATAGATATTTATGGATATGACTGAATTTCCTTTCTTCCGAATCTGGAAATATCCCTTGGATTTTCATTGTGGCACATGTGTCTCTGTGTGTATAGGAGGGAATCGACACAAACTCCAAGCCACACCCCCCCAGATTCCTATTGTTTCACAATATACAAATTCATGGCTCATCCTGATGCAGGATCATGACTGACTAGAGAGAATATTTCTCTCTTTTAAACAATAAAACCAGACAGGAGACCAGAAGACAGCCCACTATGAATCTTGAGGGACCAGATAGGATGGATATTGTTGACCTATTTGGCCAAAGCTCAGCTTTCAGGAAAGAACATTTACAATGCCAATTATGACTCAATAATGGGATCCAGAGGAATACGTAGATTTGATGCTATTTCTTAAAGCAAAGGCAACATGTTAAAAAAAAAATGTATTTTTTAATGAATCAAACAAATGCTTATAACACTTTTAATTTTGAATAGAATAGAATAGAATAGAATAGAATTTGAAAAGAACCTTGGAAATCTAGTCCAACCCGCTGCTCAAGCAGGAGACCTTATACCATTTCAGACAAATGGCAACTTCTGAAGGTAAGCAATTCCACTGATTAATTATTCTCACTATCAAGAAATTTCTCCTTAATTGTAGGTTGGATTTCTACTTGATAAGTTTTTATCTGTTAATTCTTGTCTTCCTTAGGTGCTTTGGAGAATAAGATGACTCCCTCTTCTTTATGGCAGCCCCTTAGATATTGGAACACTGCTATCGTGTCACCCTGATCCTTCTCTTCATTAGAGTCCAGTGATGGCTAACCTTTTTCAAACTGAGTGCCCAAAGTGCACTCGCCCCCCCGTATGAACCCCGCACATGTTCACCCCCACATGCACCCCCCGGGCATGCATGTGCGCCCCCCCAAAAGTGCCTCGCCCCCACACATCCACAGCAGAGGCCTGAAGACCATCTGGCTGTTGGGAGGCATGTGCACATGCGCATCAGAGCTGAACTGGGGCAATGGCTCACATGCCACCTCTGGCACACATGCCATAGGTTCACCATCACGGAACTAGACCAGTGGTGAAATCCAAACCGGTTTGCTATCGGTTTGCTGGCCGCGCATGCGTGCTGTGTGCCAAACGTGCTGCGTGCACAGTGCACACCAAATGCATGCTAAGCACATGCGCAGTATGTGACAAAAGGAGGCTTGGGAAGGTAAATAGAACAGTGAGGGTGGGGGTCAGTTGTGGCACGCGATTTAGCTTTGCTAGAAAGCAGGATTTCCTGCTTTCTAGCAAAGCTAAACCCCACTGCAGAGTTGATCGTCGTAAATACGGGTTCCAAGGAACCAGTAGGTTTTTTTTACTACCGGTTTGCCCATAATAGTAGTTTTTATCACTACCGGTTTGCCCAAACCAGAGCAAACCGCTAGCATTTTCCCCCTGGACTAGACATAGCCAGTTCCTGCAACTCTTCATCATATGTTTTAGCCTCCAGTCTCCTAATTATTTTTGTTGCTCTTTTCTGCACTTTGCATTTCTTCTCTGCCCTTATTTGCTTTCATTCTGTTGTAAGTTGCTCCGTCACTTTGATAGTGAGATGGGCAGTATATAAATTTGATGGATGAATAAATGAATTTTACACTCCATCAGATGCTCTTCTCAACATTAACAGGAATATTTCTTAGAGGACAATATAACTCTTCATATGGGTGTATCTCTATAGATAAAATACTGAGAACATATTAAGCACAATATGTTAGCTAAACTTTCTTCAATTGTGTGGACAGGTGACTACATTTTAAAATATGTAGCTTATGTAACAATTTAAGGTTAATTTGAACTAAGATTAACAAGATTTTCAAGATATGCAAAACAAAGTTGTACTGTTTATTTAAACTCTAAATCAAGGTTTATTGATTCAAATCTTCATCTATTGATCTTAGAATGGATGTTTTCTTTTTCTTTCTTAATGTCTGTGCATAGTAATAGTTGTACAGTTGTTGCAAGTTGTACTGGAACAATGCAAATTTAAGTCACAATCTCCACACCATTTTTCAACTCAAAAGACCTCCAAGACTACACAGTAATGAAGATACCCAAGTGGGGCTTTTTTTGTTCTTCCTTATAAAATAGGTGATTTCTTAGAAATTAATAAATAATAGCTGTCTAAATGTCTCAGATTAAAATATTTTAAAGTTCTCAATAAGACACAGAACAGGCCCTTTGGCATAGGCGACCTTCTCAGACATGGAGTTGGGGAGGGATTACAACCAGTAGTGAAATGTAAAATGTGTTACTACCAGTTCTCTGGGCGTGGCTTGGGGTAATGTGACTGGGTGGGTGTGGCCAACTTCTTTTTTTACTTTTTTAAAGCATTTTTTTACAACCTATTCACCTGAATAAAAAAATGCTTTTAAAGGTTAAAAGGCTCTGACAATCACAGCTGAGTTGCTTGAGTGTCAGATACTTTTTTTTACCTTTTAATAATTTTAATTTTTATAGCCTATTCTGCCCAATAGGCTGTAAAAAAAATGCTTTTCAAAGTAAAAAAAAAGGCTCTGACCATCAGCTCAGATGTGATTGTCAGAGCCTTTTCTTTTTACTTTTAAAAGCATTTTTTAACAGCCTATTGGCCAATAGGCTGTAAAAATGCTTTTAAAAGTAAAAAAAAGGTTCTGACAATCACAGCTGAGCTGCCTGATTGTCAAGAGCCTTTTTTTTTTAACTTTTAAAAGCAGGAAGTAAGGGCACCTGGCTGAGTGGGCGGAGCCTCAGCTGCCATTGCTACTTGTTCTCCAAACCACCTGCCACAATCGCTACTGATCACCCGAGCCGGTCCGAACCGGGAGGATTTCACCCGATTACAACCTTTTGAGGCCAAAGGCCACACCTGAAACTTTGGAAACAAATCCCAAATGTTCTCCCCAAAATATAGCACAATAAGCATGGCCAATTATCAGTTTTCTATGAGCCAATGTTGTAAGGTTCATTGATGATTTAAAACATTTTTAATCATCTGCATCTTGCTAGAACGATTGATCTATCACCCCTTCTAGCGTCCCAGAAGGTTGTCTTATCTACCCCAATTTATTTGTGACTTTCTGCTAGACCAGTGGTTCTCAACCTTCCTAATGCTACGACCCTTTAATACAGTTCCTCATGTTGTGGTCACCCCCAATCATAAAATTATTTTCGTTGCTACTCCATAACTCTAATTGTGCTACTCTACACGTGTGACTGGTCCACATAAGTACATTATGGTGCCAACCCCATCACATACACCTATATTTGTACGGGGTGTATGTGATGGGGTTGACGCGATGATGTCATCACACTGGGTACTCGTATGTGGGCAGATCTGCATATGGGCGGACCCTCCTGGAGATGGATAGAGGAGCGGTGTCTCAGTTCCTAAGACCATCGGAAATATGTGTTTTCCTATGGTCTTAGGTGACCCCTATGAAAGGGTTGTTCGACCCCCAGAGGTCCCGAACCACAGGTTGAGAACCACTGCGCTAGACAAACAGGCACACTTCCAAAGCACTGGGCTACAATCACTACCAACTTTAATTTTGCCTATTTAGTCTGTGTGGGCCTCAGTAAATAAAGTTAATACCACAGCCTGGCATACTGGAACATTCCAGTTTCTCATTTCATTTTTTAAAAAATAATTTAGGGGGACGGAGGTTGGCAGGTACCTGTGGTCACCGAGTTGCCTCCCAATGTAGTTTTTCCCAAAGGTCTCACTAGACAGTGAAGCTGAAGGCCCTTTAAATATCTTGTTGCTGAGCTATACAAAATGATAAAGCCCTTTAAATTGCACAACCAAGGCACACACTAAGGCAAGAATAACCTGTTTTGAGTACAGGCCCCAGTCAGCACCGGGTGGCAGTATCATTTTTATGGTAGTTTCCAAATGTTTGCCAAAGGCGGCAGAAAGTTTGTTCCAGTCTGCCTTCTTGAATGAAAGTTAACCAAAAGGAGTTGTAAAGGTTTTAAACATTTGAAGAGAAAAGGAAGTGATTTTAGCAAAAAAAAAAAAAAAAAAATTCCTATAAGAAGCTACTGTGGATAATGCTATCAAGGGATACTTTTTTTTTAATGAGCTGAAGTCATTAAATGGCTGATGACTGCACTATCATCAAAAATAAAACCCCAACAAGTTGGGGAGGGAATAAGTACAAATTGGGAAAATATAAAAGAATATATAATTATAATGAGCATATTAAGATTAGAAGATAAACGATAAAAGTATATGTAATTTATTATTGTCAGCACTGTGTAAAAAATGTATTGACCCAGCCATTAAACTGCCCACAAAATATGTTGGTTGTTAAAAGAAAACTGCAAATAAAACATACTAAAAAAACCTCAAAGAAAAATAAAAGCAATGATTACCTACTATTATAGTGTATTGTAGTATTATTACACACCTGTGCTGGCTATTCGTGTGGTGTTTTTTTTAACATAAATTCCAAAACACCCGAGTATTTGAATAGGGTGGAAAATCAAATGGAAACTAGTGGGGAGGGGGGTAGATTGATTAGGCATTTCACAGCAATCATCCCAGTGCGTCTTGCAGGCAGGCCCACCCCGTTCTACCAACGGCGGAGCCCAAACTGCGCCCCGCCCGCTTCACCTCCCAGCCAAGCCGGCTCTCTTCCTTAACCGGATCTATTTAGAACCGTTGCTACCGCTGCCACCTCCCGAGGCCGGCCGGGCTGCATTGTACCCCCTTCCAGAGCCGGCGGCTTTGCTTTCTCTTCCTGTTTTCCCGCAGCAAAACAGCTCGGAGGCAAAGTACGAACGGAAGAAGCTGCAACAGCCTGAGCTACTGGCGACCGCGCCCGGCTCCTTTCAGCCTTATGCCCTGCACTGGGCTTCCTGAAATCCGGCCCAAGGCTCTCTAAAGTGCCAGGGTGGCCGAGAAGCCGGCCGGCTTTGCCCCTTCATCTTCCACTGCACCGCTTCTGCTGCTGCTGCATCGCCAACTCCGCGCAGCGTGGCCGGCTGGGGTATTTGCAGAGAATGCCTCCTGGATCCCGGGCTCGGGACAGGCGAGATTAGCTCCCGCCCCCGTCCCTCCCCCTCTGGCTCCCTCCCTCCCTCCCTCCGCTTCCCTGGCAGTTCAGCTCCGGATGCGCCTTGGCCAGCGGTCGGCAGGCACGTCTAAGCCGGGTTCTGCCCTCCTGCAACTCCCCCTCTTCCTCCTCCAGCCGATCGAGGCTTAGCTCGCTGCACCGTCTCAACAAGATGGCGGGGTCGGTGGCAGAGAGGGACGCGGTGGTAAGTGGCCCTTTCCTAAATTCTTCGCGGCTCCCGGGCGGCAAGGTGAGAGCCGGCCGTTTCAGGTGGGTCGGTGGAGCCTGGTTCTTATGGACTCTCGCCGTGATCCCCTCTAGCGACGGATTCGAGCTGGGAGAGGGGAGCTGAGGATTGGGATCTCGAGAGAAGGAAGGGACCTGTTTGCAGCGGCGTCAAGAAAAATGCCTCGGGGACTGAAAGGCGGTGGGGAGGGCTGGATTTCTTATTCCTTCTCCCTGACGGTATGTTTGTGTGTTTGGGGGTGGGTGGGTGAGATAAGTCTATTTTGCGTTTTTGTACCTGGATGATCAGGTATGTGAGATGCCTAGATGGGGAGCGGGGGAGGGGTGCATGGATCTGAGCAGTCAGACATGAATTGTACCTGGAAGACTTTGCTGGGGAATTGCGAGGCAACACCCTTTGTTTTGCGAAAGGGCTGGAGGAAAAAGATGGATTCTCTCTTCAAGACTTGAAATGAAATTGGCGCTCTGTTGCTCAGCCCCCCCCCCCCTTTCTTCCCCTTTTCATCCGTTCCTGGGCTGAACACAAAGGGTGCCTTCTGTGTCTGAATGTGTTGTTTTGTTTTTGCTTTTAGAAAATAGAGGACAGACTTTTAAACAACTCCTTGGGATCCCCAGTTCAAGCCGAAGTGTATTTTCCACGACTGGTAAAGGATTTGCTTTCCCTCTCTCCCTCTCTTTATTATAATTGGGCCTGATCTGGCCCCCTTCTCCTTCCACTCTGTAATCAGAGGCTACTCATTTTGACTCCCTGCAATCCTTTTCCAGATTGTCCCTTTCTGTGGGCACATCAAAGGAGGAATGAGGCCAGGCAAGAAAGTCGTGGTAATGGGCATCGTGGATCTCAACCCAGAGAGGTAACGACACAGGCCTAGCCTGCTTTCTTCTCCTGGCAGGGCTTTTCCATCCCTGTCCATGCATTCCTTCTCTGCCCAAGAACCACGAGAAAAAACTGTGTTCCCACAAGAAGAATGTATCTGCCCAACATCCATCATTCCCGAGGACAGTTATTTTTATCTGTAGTAGTAAATATAGAACGTTGGTTTTTCATTTGACCTATAGGGAGGAGGCAGTTATAGATGTAATATTTATTTTTAAGGGAAGACTTATAAACGGGCAGAAAGAGGGATGCTTCACACATGGTCTCTGGGTAGAGAGTATCTCCTTGGTAGGGAAGAAGGAACTAAGTATGTTGAGAAATGGCAGTACAGAAGATACAAGTGGTATACTTTAAACCTAAACAACACCAACTATAATTATTGTTGGCAATGCTAGCTAGAAAGAGATTTGTTTATACATAGGCTGCATCTTGGATTTCATTGCTGCTTTTGGATGAATGAGGAGATATACTTACTTTTTACAGTTTTGACATCAGTCTTACATGTGGAGATTCAGAAGACCCTCCTGCGGATGTAGCAATCGAACTGAAAGCCTTATTTTCAGATAAACAGTTCCTCAGGAATTCTTGCGTATCTGGAGAATGGGGAGAAGAACAGTCATCTCTTCCATATTTCCCATTTATCCCTGACCAGCCCTTCAGGGTGAGTACTGAGAGTTTATTGACTAACCACTGACACTGTTGACACTGATGTAACTTTGATGGTTTTGTTCTGGGTGTGTTTCAGTGCTCATTTTTGCTCTCTAAATAACACTGTATATAGACTTTATCTGTAGGAATGTAACAATTAGGCAAAGACCAAGAATACATTCTGATGGCAATTTATTCAATCCAGATAGAGAAAAATGACAACAAATAAAAGATGGCAATATTTAGAAGCACAGGAAACTTTATTGGCATGGTTATTATAAACAAATTAAAAGCACTCTACAACATGCCATTATTTGAAGTGGTTGCCATATGATTTCTGTACTCATTGGTATTGTCTCAATGGCTTTTTGTTTTATTGGGTATGTCTCCCTAGTCTCGGTTGAAGTGCTATTCATATATTGCTACTCACTCTCCTGGAGTGAGTTTAGCTTCTTATATCTATAACAGTTATAGCAATAGTATTTTTTTAAAATACGCTTAATGTATTTTTCTCTATTCTGTTCTTTTACATCATCTCATCATAATAAGAGAAAAAGGATGTAATACAGGTGGTCCTTGACTTAAGACTACAATTGAGCCCAAAATTTATGTTGTTAAGTGAGGCATTTGTTAAGTGAGTTTTGCCCCATTTTATGACATTTCTTACCTACAGTTGTTAAGTGAATCACTGCAGTTGATAAGTTAGTACCACAGTTGTTAAGTAAATCTGGCTTCCCCATTGATTTTGCTTATCAAAAGGTTGCAAAAGGGGATCACATGACTTTGGGACACAGCAACAGTCATAAGTATGAACCAGTTGCAAAAGCATCTGAATTTGGATCACATGATCCTAGGGCTGTTTACAAAGATTGTAAATGTGAAAAATGGTCATTTTTTTCAGTGCTGTTGTAACTTTGAATGGTCACTAAATGAATTGTTGTAAGTTGAGGACTACCTATATATAATCAGATGCACATTCAAATGAAAAGCACTGTTAGATTCTTGACATAGAGATAACCAACAAAACAAACTGCTGTCATAGCATTAGATTCAAATGGAAAGATTGTTTTTTAAAGTATAGACAGCTCTAGCATCTTTCTCCATTATTCATTCAGGCCTTTCATGATTCTTAGAAAAAGAATACTTTTTATATAAGAGCAACATTAAAGTTGCATTGTGAAAATAATTTGACTCATTAAAGCAGCTACTTTTTTTCAGGCTCACACAGAAGCCTGAAAAATGGAAATAATAAATAGCTTTAATAAATAGCAGAAAAAAAGTCCTATATTCATGATTGTATGAGATCATGGAGTTACTAGATTCCTCTCCTCTTTTGACTCCATGTACATTCATTGAAGATACCTATGCAACACTAGGAGGAAGAACATTAGATTCCTCAGATGACACTTCAAAGTATTACATTCAGGTGGTCCAGGTGAATGTTGGGAAACAATTAAGACCAGCTGCAGTGGTCCCTCTGTTTTTTTTGTCCCTGAAAATGTTTGCAATTGTGATTTTCATAAAATAAACTGCCCCCTTGTAGGGATCTTAAATTAAAACTTAATTTAATGAAACATGCAGTATGATTACTTACTTGCTTACTTTACTTATTTGCTTAATTTATTTACTTACCTTAGTTTATTTCTGAAGACCCTGAATGACTTATAGGATATTATTGGGGTGGGTTAAAGACTTGTAATAAATTCAGTCCATAACAATTTGCCAACAACCTGATGAGCCATCATTTAAAACAGGGATGTCAAACTGGTGGCCTGCGGGCCGGATGCGTCACGCACAGGCCACGCCCACCCCAGTTCTGCAAATGGATAAAACGTAACAAAACATCACGTGACAGCAACGTGACACCACGGGTTTGACACCTGTGAATTAAAGCCCTCCTGTCATACGTTCACAGCTATTCCAAAATAAGGACAGTGTGGTTCAGATATCAGAAGGTAGAGTTTTCCAAAGGAAGGTGTCATAGTGGGACTGGATTCTTTTAAATTGGAGGTGTATTTAGGTTTGCAAGGATGGTAATCGACAGAGAAAAAGACAGTGGCAATGTCTATGCTTTCTTTTACTATGTATAATGAAACTATTTACATAGTAAACATATTTATAATAGGTACATACAACACAATCCTGTCTTTTGCTGGTTGTCAAATCCTAATCTGTCTCCCAGAGGTTATTCTCTAATTCTCCTGCTAGAGTCTTTGGTGGCGCAGATTGCTAATGCACTGGCTAAGTGTCTCCACTTAAGTCCAGCTGCTTGCAATTAGTG
>JANHFM010003112.1:9422-20516 GCA_032468115.1 Grayia smithii
GGGAATTCTGGGAGTTGAAGTCCACACATCTTCCAGCACCCAAGGTTGAGAAACACTGAAATAGGACAAGCATACTTCCAGCTCTGGTGGAGAGCCATTATACATAAAATGAAAATATAACTCTGATATTTTAATTTTTATATACCATTTTATATTTTGAGGTTTTATTGAATACCGCCCAGAATCCTCCTTTGAAAGAGTTGGGTGGTTCAAAAATGTGAAATATAAATACATAAAAACAAACTGTTCATTGTTCATTTTTAGATTTTTGTTCATACGTTCCAATTTTATAGTTACTACATTAATACAACTCTTATATTACATACCACAGATAATTTATTAATAACATGAGGGTGCTCATGTTATTTGCAATAAATTGTTTTAATAAATAATCAAGAATGTTTCCTCTGGGCAAGTGAGCATAAATGGAAAACTACATGCAGTAAGCCTTTCTGTGTTGTTCTCCTGCCTCGGACTCTTTAGACCAGGGGTGTCAAATTTGCAGCCCGCAGGCCGAATGTGTCATGTGTTGGCCACGCCCACCTCCAGTTTAGCGAAGGGGGGGGGAAGTTGTGATATGTCAGGTGATGACAATGTGTCGTCACGAGTTTGTCCTCCCTGCTTTAGACTGAAAGCTCACACAATTACAAGCATGGACCCTAGAAATTGTCCTGTTTGCCTAGTTAGAGGTCATGCTTTATATGCTGGCTATTGAATAAATGACAAAATTTCTAAAATTTCTAGAGCCCCCCTGCCCTAAACTGGCCACTGGTCTTTTAGGAAAGACTGAAATTCTTTTTACCAAAGTATGTTTCATTATGTTTATTGTAGCTTCCTACTTTAAATTCCAGTTAAACCCTTCTTATGTTGGAGGTTTTTTTAAATTAATATTAGCAGGTCAGAAAGAGACAGGTGCAATCTGAAACAAAAATCAAATTATTCATCCTTAAGAGTTATGGGCATTTTCAAAATTCGTTCTAAGCTACAGCACAGACCTACCATCAATCACATGCAGCTCTTTACGTCTCAAATGTGGATGCTTTTAAACTTTAAGGATTTCAGAGGACTGGCTTATATTGATAATGCTCTATTTTTCTAAAAAAACATCTAGTTGTAAGTAGGTTCCCCGGAGAAATTGGCAGTAACCCAAATGTCCACAGATGCAAACACTGCTCTGCACAAAATTCACTGGCAGCTGCTGCCTGCATGATGTCCACAGAAATAAAGGAAGATTCAAATACTTTTCTTCTATTACACAATTCCCCTAAGTTCCATTCTGGCAATTCCAAATCAATTGTTTTTGGATTAGAAATTCTCCAGGGAGGGGGAGGTGAACTAACGCAGAATCCTATGCTACTATCTCAATATGGCTGTTACAGATTTTTACTCTGTACCATGGTCACTTATTTGACCATGTAGAAAATCACTTCTAAGTGATTTTCCTAAAGGGAAACCTAGGTGAGATTGGCAGTTGAGCCCAAAATTTCTGTTCTTAAGTGAGACATTTGTTAAGGGAACTTTGCCCCATTTTATGACCTTTCTTGCCACAGTTGTTAAGTGAATATGTAGTTGATAAGTTAATAGAAATAGAATTCTTTATTGGCCAAGTATGATTGGACACACAAGGATTTTGTCTCCTGTGCCATAACCCAGTTGTTAAGTGAATCGGGCTTCCCCACCAACTTTGCTTGTCAGAAGGTCTCAAAAGATGATCACATGGCATTGGGACACAGCAACGGTCATAAATATGAACCAGTTGCCAAGCATCTGAATTTTTATCACATGACCATGGGGATGCTGTAAAGGTCGTAAATGTGAAAAACGTTACGTCACATTTTTCATAGTCGTGGTAACTTTGGTCACTAAACGAGCTGTTATAAGTCTAGGTCTACCTTGTATTACTCTGTTAGGACAATAAATGATTTTCAAGTCCAAATAAAAAACCGATGAAGCACATTCTACAATTATGGGGCAGAGGAATATAATTTCCTTGTAATCTCTCAAGGATTTAAGCCCTTTTTTAGGAAAATAAAGGGTGACATTCAAATGAAGCGCATGCACTCAAATAATTAGAGGTTAAAAGCAGGGATTCTATGAGATAAGTAGAAAAGATATGGGAAAGGTTTGCCTCTTAGAGCTGTTTTGACTTCCAATCATTGGAGTGCCTATCTTTGAGAGGGGGAAAAGACCCCCTTCCATTGTCTACAGTCGAAAGCAGGGGTCTCCAACCTTGGCAACTTTAAGCCTGGAGGACTTAAATTCCCCAGCTGGCTGGGGAATTCTGGGAGTTGATGTCCTCCAGGCTTAAAGTTGCCAAGGTTGCAGACCCCTGGTCTAAATTGTGGAAACAGACTATTTTCTTCCTTCCAAGGTTCCCACAATTCATGTAACATGGCAGCTCTAATGCAGAACCCAGAAGTGGCCTCTTGCTTCATGAAGTTGCCCTAAAAGGCAGCTTTGTTGAAACCTTGATTAAAATATACCATTTTAAGGCTTCTCACTGGCTTATTATGAGGGCTCAGGTTAGCAAGGGTGGAAGGAAAGACCATTACATAAGCACAGAGTAGATGTCTTCTGCATTCCAGCCTGGGAAATTAGCAGCCAAAAATCCATTTTCACAAAAGATAAAAGAAAAAGATTTAGGATTTAAACTCTTGAGCATGACATATTCACATATCCATGGATTTCTATATTCTGTAGATATTGTCCTCCTGTATAGATATGACTCCTGCAATAACAATTAGCCAGTTACTGAATGAGGGGCCAAGTAGCTGGAAAATTATGAACGAAGCTTCATGCTTCCATGAAGTCTGATACTTATGAATTAAAACATTGATGTCATTGTGTCTCCTTCCACTTTCAAAGGCTAAGGGAGGCTCATTTGCTTTTAAGGATAATAAGGGAGAAAAAAAAGCAGAACAACTGACTGTCTATCCCAGGGGTATAAAACTGGCAGCCTATGGGCCGGATGCGTCACGCACAGGCATCACCCACCCAACTCCACAAAGGCAGAAAACATTGCAATACATCATGGTACATCAAGTGATGCGATCGAGTTTGACACCCGTGTTCTATCCCCTCTTGGAGGCTGCAAGGAAGATTTCTGTGTTGAAAAGCACAGAAAAGCCTGAGTACAGAGATATGGCCTTCAGTTCTTCTAAACTGGTCATGATGGAATGAGTCTGCTTCCTTTTCTGGCATTCTAACTCACCTGACAGTTGGGCACTCCCTTGGCTTATAGCGGGGTGGAGCCAAGGCTCTTTGTGCCAAGCTGGAGTAATGAGGAGCACCAAGGCCAACCCTTCACCAAGCCCCAGGGCCAGCGGTGTGGAGCAAAGCTCATTCACACTGGTCCCTGTCAGAATTGCCTCCTGGCAATCTGACCCGCCGCTTTGCGGCCCTCAGCAAAATTGAGCTAAAGCTCGCCAGGCTGGAATAACACAGTGGCTATACCAGCCAAGACGGGGAGCCGGCCATTGTCAAAGTTCGCTGTGGGGAGAAGAATCCAGGAATTGAGGACATGTCTGTCCTAGCTGAGACTGAGTGAAAAGCTGGAGATCATTGGTAAGGAGGCATGTCCTCACAGCTCTGACAGACTCAGCCCAGTCAGCTAGCAGATGAGGACAACCCATTCCTGGATGCTATCTCCACCACAATGGAGAACTTTGTCTTCTGGATGGAGCCGCTGCATAATGTCTTACCTAGCAAATCAACTATAGGTATTCCTCAACTTACAATCATTCATTTAGCAACTATTCAAAGTTACAACTGCACTAAAAAAAAAGTGCCAAACCACCATTCCTCACACAATCATCGCAGCATTACCACGACACATGATCAAAATTTGTGCAACTAACATGACAATTACAGCTTTTCAAGGTCATGTGATCACCATCTCTGACCTTCACAGCCAAGCAAAGTTAATGGGGAAAGGCAGATTTCCCTTAACAACTGCCACGATTCACTCACAACAACTGTGACAAAAAAGGTTGTAAAGTCAGGTACAATTCACTTAACAACTGCCTGGCTTAACAACAGAAATTCTTATCCCAGCTGTGGTCATAAGTTAAGGATTACCTATACTACTCAGAATTGGAAGATCTGATATGAAAGGAGATTAACCTAAAAAATTTTTAGTTTATAATACTCGAGTAAAATGTTCCAAGAGGGAAAGAAGGCAAGCGAACAATGTTTATTAGCATGCAAATCAGAGAAAGTACCAGTTCTTAAAATAAGAACTGTGAAAACAAAAATGTCTGCCTGGAAAGATTGTCCAGTCCTATAACAATTTTTTTTCACAAAGTAATTTATTAATACTTTGTTAGCAAAGCGTGTGAAGGACAGGGCTCTTATGCTTAGTGCTTCTTTGAATATATCCAGTTATTGCTTTAGGAGATAATTACATGTCATTAGCTATCAGTGGCTGATTTTTTTTCGCCCAGGGAAAAGCAGTTTCAGGAATAGCACTGGAACAAAACAAAAGAAAAAAAAACTCTTCTGTTCCAATGAAATTGGAGTTCATTTATGGAAAGTAAAACTGGAACAGGGAAAGTAAGTAGATATATAAATCAGTTCTTATTTAGTTTGAAAAAAACAAAACCCTGGTCCTTAAACTGATTGTATCTCAGAAAAAGGTTTCTTGGAAGTGCCGTGTTTTGTTAAGCATGTACATAATGTTTTGTCTTCCTTGTGCTTCTGAATTAACAGAAAGTGTTTGAAAGATGTTACTAAACACAACAGAGCCTCAATTATAATAAACTGAGCTGTTTATGGGCATTCAAGCTTGACACTGATCTTACGATTACTCATCTGACAATTCAGAATTAAATCAAAGTTATGAACTGGAACTCTTGACATATCAACCTCATTGTACTGCAGTGTTTATAGCTATAGACCAACCTGAGCGACAATTCATGTGCAGTTATGCATAAAAACTAGGAAGGAAAAGCCATAATGAAAAATCTTTCTTTGCCAAAGAATCAGGAGTGGTAGGCTGAATGACTATCTTGAACTTGTGGCCATGCATTCTTCTCTATGAATATAGCAATTATGTAAACCTGGGGACAGTCAAAATAGAAACTTTCCATGATTATTTGGGGGATAAATTAGTAATTAATCTACTTATAAGCTTCATAAAAAAATCTGGAGGGCCACTATTAAAAAAATGCAGGAATAGTCAGTACCGATTCAACAATGTAATTCTTATTTTGTTCAGTCAAATGAAGGAGAATGGTGTGTACCATGAGTACATGAGGACAAGCCATGCATACAACACTCCCAGCATATTGAATTATATGTAATAATATTTGAATGATGTGTATTTTTCCAGTGATAATCTCAGTTGACAAAAAAAAAGAAGTCAAGAGCAATCTGAAACATCTTCCCAACATCTTCTCAACATCTTCCCCTCTGGTTTCAATGGCAGGTGGTCAATGTAGATGTTAAAGCTACTTGGGGTTCTCAGTTAATCTAATATCTCTATTTAGTGAATATTTGGTTGCCTTTATAAAAGTTTGGGGTGGGAGGAACTTCTCTGAAAGGATGGGAAAGACGTTTGAGCAAATAGTGCTCCAAACGATATGTGACCCCTTAATCACAGTTAAACATCTAACGTGAAGTCACCAATGAGACTTTTTTTTCTGAAGCCCTGAAAATATTTGTAAATCGTACAGATAAATGCCGAATCTAAGTTCTTAGCAGAACACAGCTAGACTGACTCTCTTTGCAAACCATAAAAGGATATTTCCATTTCCAGTAACATAAGACTGTATAAGGCCATACAACAGCAAGAGAAGAATTGGTTTCTTTTTTCATTAAGCTACAATTCATGAAGTTACTAGTTACTAGTTTGAAGAAGCATTCTCAAAGGTCACATTAGACACAGATAAATGATGGGGCTTTTTTGGAGCTCCTCATTCAACTACTTAACAGCACTAGCATCATTTAATTTTAAAGCCAAACAAAGTAGAAGGAAACAGAATGGTAACAGGCACTGGAGTCCTCAGACTTCCCAATCTCCTGCAAGTTAATGACTCAGAATTTCACATTGCTTGATTATTACCTTGTGAAAAAGCAAAAACATTTCACAGCATTCACTCAATCTTTCTGCCCTCATCACAAATCGAATGGGGCTCCTCTCTTTTTCAGATAAGCATATTGGTTAGTAATGAAAACCCACACAGAATAACAAAAGCTAACTATAGCCTCCCAACCACACAACCTTCTGCTTGCATCTAATGTCCTATATAATTTAAAACAGTGGTTCTCAACCTGTGGATCGGGACCCCTTTGAATGACCCTTTCACCGGGATCGCCTAAGACCATCGGAAAACACATATTTCCAATGGTCTTAGGAACCGAGACACCACTCTTCTATCAATATAGGCTCAATATAAGGGGCCACGGGCTGGCGAGACAATTGAAAGCGAACTGAAGAGGAGGAGGTGGCAGGAGGAGGAGGTGAAGGCACCACGGCAGCAGAAGCAGCAGCGGGGACTCCTTGGGAAACAGCCAAGTCCACCGCTCTTTTGCCTGCTTCCTCGCCTCCCTCCCCGCCGTGGAGACAGACCAGGGGGCAGCAGCGCCGAGAAAAGGGAGTCGCGACCAACATCTGCGTGTGCTGCGAGGGAGAGGAGGGGGAACTTCTGAAGACTGTGCCACTTTGGAGAAAGGCATCCTGTGGGGGTCACCACAACGTGAGGAACTGTATTAAAGGGTCATGGCATTAGGAAGGTTGAGAACCACTGCTATAAAACAATGACCTATTCAGTCCCTTATCAGGTTAATACACCAACTGAATCAAGATCCTAGCTTTTGTCCTTTTTAATACCTCAAGGGTTGGCATTATCAGATCTATTTACAGGAGATGCAGCAAGCCATTATTCAGATATAAGATTTTAAGGTTTTGGCCTTGTACATTTCCGGTGAGTTTTTATGCTGATCTATGACTCTAATAAAGATTGGATTTGATCTGGTTAGTTTTAACTGGAATGAGCTGGTATCTGAGCATGGCAGTTTGGGAGCAGGGTGGCATTACATGGATGAAAATAAATTAGATGTGTTAAATCTGGGGAAAATGTAACATATCTGTTATTTTATTTTTGACCAGAAGTCAGTCAGTCAGACAGTCTCTCTCTCTGTCTCTGTCTCTGACACAATTACTGATATGGATGTTTTGCTGCTGTATTTCAGCAACATAGTCTCAACAAAATCATAAAAAAGAGATGAAAAACAGGTAAACACAATTTGCCGCTTGCCCATCCTTGTTAACAACAATTTGCTCAGGCAAAGAAAATGATTGGCTTATAAATGATTAGTCTATCTGACTATGTTTATTGGTCTTCAGAAATCAGGATTCTTGGTAGTTCTGGCTTCACATTTATACAAATGTGGCTTTTGTTTTGACTACACATCAGTGCAGGATAATAATGATGCATTTATAGCTAGACTGTTTACAGACATTTGCAGGATGCTGTTTTGGGCTGGAAACCCATCGTTTTCCCCAATTGTCTGATGCAGTTTTCTAAGTTTGGAAAATAAACCCTCCTGATTATCCATCACTTGTTTTACATCAGGATTTCAGCAAACCTAAAAAAATTAGAGGAGAATGCCTCTCCAATTAGTGATATGTTTGTCTCTGGGGAACATTTCCTGAGGACAAATTTTAAGCAAATTAAAAATTAAAATGTAGAAGATTGAAGCACCCCCCCCCCTACTTCTTCCTGTAAATGCTTACTATATAGACTTTGCCTTTTGCAGAGTTTTGTTTCATTAGAATAACATTTTGCTGGTTTCCTTTTTCCATTCAATTTGAGCATCCAGAATAGGATAAAAGAGTTATTTATAGGCATTGAAAATGAATGAGCAATACCGTATATTCTCCAAATGCATATTTTAATGAATGATGCACAATTTACCTTCTAATTAATTACCAGCCATGACGTATTTATGAGAGTTGAGTATGATTTAGAAGCCACAAATGGCTTCAGGACTGATGGTTCACCATCAATAAGTAAGGTAGACATTCATTTAAAATAAAGCAAGTAAAAATAAATATCTTTATATTAAGATACTAATAATGGTACATCCAGAAATCTCTATTTTATCACTGGAAGAAGAAGAAAAAAATACAGGCATTTGAAAGCATCATTTAGCCTTGGGAATTACAAAATGTGAATCAGAAATCCTAAATAAACTTTTCCCCACTATTGTAATATATTGAGCACTTTTCATCTCAACTTTTCCCTTCACATTGTGGGGAAAAATAGTGATGTATCTTACTGGAAGCCACACTGAGCAACGTTCTTATAATTTCACTTTTTCCAACAATAGTAAAAACAGTCTGACTATTGGGATGCCTGAAGGCAGAGATGCTATGCTACAAAATAGCACATGAGAATTCCAGATAGTCAGAGGCATTTTTCTCTAAAAGAACAATAGAGGGGGGAAAAAGCACATAGGGGAACATAGAAGGTTGAAAGAAAAAAGAACTGGATTAAAGAAGCAAAAGGAGTGGAGGGGAATCACAAAAGAGTTGACTTCATGACGCATACATGTAAAATTATCTTATGGAAATGGCTTGCTGCTGTCTTCTGGTATGTGTTGTCAATTTCTTGGTATTTCTTAGTGGTCTCCTAACCCTATCCAAGAATTAACCACATCTGACCATTTTTAGCTTTCCAAGATCAGTCAAGATTGGTTAGATGCTTCCATCTAGCTGATGAAGAAACAAGTGGTACAAGAAGCCGATTGACAGAAATCACAGTGATGGTAGATGCTAGAAGGCCAAGTGTCCTTTTTGTAGGGCTGTGCAGTGCTTTAGAGTAAAAGGCAAAAAAACCCAAAACCTCACTTTAAAGCAGCTGCATGTTTTTCTGAGAGGATCTGGCTCCCCTTTGCAATAGCAAATCAATCTGATGGGCTTGGTTTAAGGAGCTGCAGTCAGGTGAGGCATTTACTTGTGTCCATGTCTTCCAAAACACCTTTGCTTTCAACTTCAAAGTGCTGAAGAGTATTTTGTTTTTTTGCTTTCGGTCTCCTTATCTGCTCTCATCTGAATAAGAAGCTTTCTTCTTAGAGCCCTTGTAATTATTTCTCCTCCACAACTGCCATAGGACAGGAATTTCTGGTTCCAAATACTGTTGGTAATTCCGCCACTAAGTGACACAATCATAAAGTGCAATGTCATATAACTGCACCTCTTAGCTATGGCAATTCCAGCCCTTTCGGTTGGCATTGTTAAGTGAATCCCACACCATCGTTAAGCACAATATGATGCATTCGCCACTTACAATCTCCTATGGGTTTCCCCATTGACTTTGCTTGTCCAACATTGGCGGTGAAGGCTGCAAATGGCAATCATATCATTGTGGGTTGTTGCAATGTAGTAATTGTGAGCTGGTTATCAAGTGCCCAGATTGCAATCATATGATTGTAGGGGCATCAGCTGGAACTTTGATGGATATTTGAAATGCAAAACTATAAACATATAACATTAAAAAATTTGATATCAGACTCATTCTAAATAATGGACAGAACCTAATGTACCCAAGAGCATCATGATTTCTAAGAATTTTAAATGGACATTGGACATGATGTAACAGTTTTTCAAATGCCCTTTGTTAGAGAATTAATTCCTATGCTAAGATAAAACCAGCTTGTTATTGAATTAACCAACTTGACTACGTTTCATTCTTAGGGGTCAAAAAATCCCTGAAAAACCTGTATTATGTAGAAATGTTCAGAGGAAAAATGCAAAATTGGATGCAGGGGAACTTCTATGTGCTTTTCCAATAATATAAGAATATTAAACTGGAATTACTAATATTGATATAGCCAGGGGTGGTATTCACTTAACTAAATAAATAAATAACCAAAGAAGCATCGCATTTAATGTCTATGTTAAATTGTGCTCATATGCCAATCAATGCATTGAGATAGCTTTTATTTTTTTCACTCTTCAATGTATTTAGCTGCTCTGAAGATACATGGGATACATAAGAGCCCTTCCTTCTTGCATTGCAGTTAGCACAATTTGCATTCTGCATATCAGAGATCAGCCCAAAACAAACCAGCTTTCATTCAAGAGTTGGGGAAGATTGCCTTCGTATATTAAGAATTCATCTGAGTAGGTGAGAATTCAACTGACACATTAGGAATTCTCTGCATTGTTATTGGAGAATTGCAGACATTAAGATTGGCACAGAAGGCATTGTATAGGGACTTGGGACTTTCAGCCTCCATGACAACCATAGAGTTGCCTCAGTAGGGTTGACAAACTAGTACGCTTTGGAGGACTTGTATTTAAGCATTTGATTTTACGGCATCTACCGTATTTATTTATTACACTCATTTGCAATCAAAAACAACCTCTGCTTCTCACATTTTGTAGTACTGTCTGACTAAGCAAGATTACAAATATGGTTTGCACAGCAAATTATTTCAAAGAAGGTCAGGATGCCCTCAAATCAAGCTTGACATCTGTTGATTGAATCTTTCTCGTGGCAGTGTTAGAGATGTTTGCTAAGATCTTTTCCCACATTGTTTCTTCTTCCTTCCCAATCTGACTAACACCCTGGAATTTCCAGACAATCCTAACCAAAGCTTTCCCTACTTAGTTACCAACATTGCCAAGATCAGCTGGGTGTTGACACTTGCCAATACAGCATTTTTTAAAAAGAAACCCACAATCATCAAGGCTGATATTGTCCACAGTTATCATAGGAAATACACCATAACTTCATTCTTGGACTCATATGCATGTTTATTAAAAATATTACAGAGTGCACTCATATCCATTTTTATTCACAAATAATTTTTGCTGCTTAGCTGTAGGAAAACCTGCATAAGAAAATTGACACAGAAAATGGCTCTTTTCACCTCCATGCTTCTTGCTATGATACTGAGGCTTTATGCCATCACATTAGAAGGCTGTTAGAATCTTGTGTAGTCATGAGTGGGTGATAGAACTTCCTGAGTGAATCTGAAATCAACTTATTTACATATTCTGATTTCTTTGTGGCTTTCAAGCGGACTCCACCCCACCCCACCCCACCCCACCCCACCCCAATCAACTTTCAGGAAAATGCTTTGTGT
>JANHFM010003112.1:48034-59205 GCA_032468115.1 Grayia smithii
AGAATTGAGGCCTTTGAACTATGGTGCTGGAGAAGACTCCTGCGAGTCCCTTGGATTGCAAGGCAAACAAACCGATCGGTCCTAAAGGAGATCAACCCTGACTGCTCTTTAGAAGGCCAGATCCTAAAAATGAAATTCAAATACTTTGGCCACCTAATGAGAAGGAAGGACTCACTGGAGAAGAGCCTAATGCTAGGAAGGATTGAGGGTAAAAGAAGAAGGGGGCGACAGAGAATGAGGTAGTAGTAGGTGTGAGCTTAAATGGACTCCAGAGGATGGTAGAGGACAGAAAGGACTGGAGGAATTTTGTCCATGGGGACACGACTTTGCAACTAACAACGACAACAAAACATAAGCCATAAAAAGACAGCTTTGATCAATAAATGAGTTTGATTTACATTAGCTTTGTACAATTGGACAAAATCCAGCTACCAAAGCCATGCTTGCTCTTAAAATCTGTGTATTATAAACTGGGGTTTCAAAAGGAAAAAAGCCTAATATAATAGATCAAAGTCTGACAGCAAATGTTTTATTTTGCCCACTAAGTCCATCTGGAATTATCCAACTCATTTCTAAGTCGTGCAGGGCTGAGAGATCATCCTCTTGGGTGCCCTTAACTCCCATTATATCTCTTGAAAATGTTGACAAAAGGAAGACAAGTAGGTTCGGTGTTGGCTTAATCTTTAGTTGAACAGTCATCAAGGTATGGATAATGTACACCAAGGATTGTCTGACAGTCATACATGGGAAGAAAAGTATCCTGCAACATGCTATATCCAGCGTGTGTACACATACACAAATTAAATACCCATTGTTTCCCATTGTCACAAAATATGCAAAAAAAAAATTAAAACCTAAGCCCCATATAAACATTGATAATATTAGCAAAAACCCGCTTTGAAAATGCAGGTAGAAAAATGGATCTGAATATATAAATATAGAAAAACCAGGGAATCCTTTCTTTAGCAGATCAAAACCATTTGGCAAACTGAATTGTGCAAATCAAAGATTTTCAAGCTTGGCTAGCTATGCTCGGCATCTAAAGTATATGCTCGCTGCCGGTCATGACCTTACTACCAGAAGCAAATTCTTATCTGTGATATCACACTGATTTGCAGAGGCACTGTGCATACCTCCAAAAGGGTTGTGTAAATGAAGCAAAAAAAGAGAGGAACCCCTGCTGTGTGAAATTCAGACAATAATTTCCAGACAGATAGTTGCGTTAGCCCTTTGCAGCAAATGCAGCAAATTCTTTTACTGCATCTTAAAGAAGTTTATGATTATATAAGCTTTTAATGTTATTAAAAATTGACTACTTCATCAGACGTGCAGATACAGTTGTTCTCTTCAAAACTGCGGGAGTAGCAAGACCAAACATGTACTAAGTTCCTAATATAGTTGTCATCTTCTGAATCAATAATGGTGATGTCATAGGTAGACTTTCCTAGGCACCTTTCAAAGCCACAGACCTCCATAGAACCTCTGTGCCTCCTTAAAATTTTTTCCTGCTGCTGGATCCTTAGTCATTATTTGTTTGCTTTCTTTCTTTAGGAAACCAAATGGTAAGAACACTGAAGACTGAGCAAAAATCTCATTTCTCTTGAATTCTGCACAGATTTGAGCCAGAGAGAAAGGACAAGAGAACAGCTAATGAGGAATGAATCCAGTGGTGGAATTCATTTTTTGTATTACCGGTTCTGTGGGCGTGGCTTGGTGGGCGTGGCAGAAGAAGGATACTGCAAAATCTCCATTCCCATCCCACTCCAGGGGAAGGATACTGCAAAATCCCCATTCCCTCCCCATTCCTGGGGGAAGGATATTGCAAAATTTCCATTCCTACTCCACTCTGGGGCCAACCAGAGGTGGTATTTGCCGGTTCTCCAAACTACTCAAAATTTCCTTTGCCAGTTCTCTAGAACTTGTCAGAACCTGCTGGATTTCACCCCTGTGCTGCAGGGATTTGGGTGCTGAAACTACGAGTAGGGAAAGCCAGGATTTAGTAAATCTTTCAGCATAGAAGCCAGTGGGGTAAGTTGGCCCTTTAACTCTTTCAACACTAACACTCAATACTTTCTTGTCCCATCCTCCACCCTGACTAGCATAGCAGCTTACAGTCCATTACTGAAGCTTCACGTTTTTCATCATTCTATAGCTGCATGAACGTTGATGTGTTTTGAGGTTTTCCTTTTGGCAATATTCCCAAAACAATCGGTATTTTTTGGGGGGGGGGATTTTCTCCCAAGCCTGCCAATGTTTCCCTCTTGTCAACTAGTGGTGCTGATTGTGCGGGCTGCATAAGGAACAGCATATTTGAAAGAGAAGGAATGAATTTACTTATAGCATTTTTCATAGTGGCTCCATCATCCATTCAGGAAGAATAGGATCAGGTCCACCAGCCATGCCACTAACATTCATATGTCCACTGGCCTTACTCTTTTTAGAAATGTGAAATGGGCATGTGTATTCTGGGGTTTTTCAATCCATCAGGAAATTAAACCTTCCAGTCTTATATACAGATAGCTATGTCCTTGCAATGGCCTTGTTCATGTATGTGAAGATGCTAAAGATATTAATTCAAGCCTGCCCTTGCTTATATTTGGTGAATGTGTGCTTATTTGTGGCAAAGTAGAAAAGTGATCCAAATAGCACTTTTGAAACCCAAACTGTAAGAGATGGTCTCCCCCTCATTTGATGTTAACATGTACTTTGGGTGTTTTTATATTGAATAGGAATGGAACTGCTGTTTTCTTTATACAAGTTTTTAATCACATGAAGATTTTTAGCCCACTTATCTTAGAGGAGTTGAGAAGAGCAAGCTTACTTTTTCACTCCCAGTTTGGTTAGTTCAGGTTACACAGGGAAGCCATTACATTTTATACTGCAGAGGATTAAGCAACAAGAAATTAAATTGCTCACCCCCACATGAGATGTTTCCTTTTCTAACTTGAATAAAAATGAGCAGGGTGTTGTATTTTTTTTTGTTTAATCCAGATTTCTTTCCCACTGGCTGGCTGTTTTATGAGGCTGTACAAAGCTCCCTATAGTTCCCTTTCAAACACCAAATTGAGTTGGCTAAGAGTTGTGATGGCTGAACTTGAATTTGACTTCCATCTTCAGTAGAAGAACCACCACCACTGTGGTGACTCGCTTCTCTTTATCATCTGTTTCTTCACTTTGCAGACCATAAACATGGGGCCACAATAAACCAAATTTGCTGGAGTCTGCTTCTCTCTACCTCACAAAATTGTAATTTGGGCATGAAAGAAAAAGAAAGGAAAACAGTTGGTGTTTTCCCAATATGATAGACTAATAGCTTGGTAATTTCCTGTGAATGGGTTGTAGCCAAAATCATCTGAAAAAATAATCACAGTTGGGAAAAGCTGAACACCATGTTTGTAAATTGACATCCTGTAATCCTGGTATATTCTTCAACACAGCATCGCCATCACCTTCAGCAGGGATCAACTCTAGTGTGGCTTTCTTCTCCCTATCTTTTTATGATTGTAAAGTATTAGAAATATACTTCTCCTTAGCTGAAGTTTATAGAATTCCTCCATGTTTGTTCCGCAGCAAGTAGTAAAGTGCTGGGATTCCTTTCATCCATTGCTATGGAGAGATCAGCCTTTCTCTTGTCCCCACTTCCGGCTGGCTGGAGTTTTTTGAATAGAGATAGTCGGTTCTGATCATTGTTTGGAATTTCACAGACATTTGAAACAGCCTCTCCCACCTCCGCTTGTGTCTGAAAGCTCCTAAAAGACATAAATCTGATACAGAGTTCAATAGCGCAAGAAAACGAGGCCCATCAGCCTGCCAAACTTCTGGGTGCCATTTTATGACCTAGCTGGCACATTCATGGCCACCAACATATATCTTTCTGCCTCTTGGACTGTTAAACAAGAGTTGTCCCAAATTTTTATATCGTGGAAGTGCAGGCAAGTGCTTTGATGTTGTCATTAACACGGTTTGTGCTCCAGCCGGCTGCTTCCTGGGCCTGAAATAGATGCAGACGATGTTGGATAATTACCATGTCTGGAATTTATTTTTATTAGGCCTTCTCCAAGGTTGGAAATGGTAAAAGGTGAAATGAATCCAATGAGCTCTTCATATCTAAGGACTGCCCTGCACACATTGGTTGCCTGATTGTCTTCCAACATCTCATTTATGGGTTATGAACTTGAATGTGAATGTAATAAATGGGTTTCATTGGCAAACATGTTTGGGAAAAGGTTACCGATAAATTTCAGAAATACATTTGCTTGCTTACTTGGTATTTGGTGCAATGATGAAGTACAAGGCTAGAAACTCATGGTTCTAGATCCATGAGTTCTAATCCTCTCTTAAAAGGTGAGGGCGAGTTACATTCTCTCAATCCTACCCACCTTATCCAGTGATTGTTGTGGAAAATTGTAAGGAGGAAATTATACTATCCAGGCTGCCTTGGGTTTTATTTTTAAATATGAGATATAAATATAATAAATAAGTTTGCTTTTCCTCTAGGATACAGAATGGCATGCCAACCCTTCCTTGCTCTAACAACAGTCCTGTGAGATAGGTTAGGATGAAAGTAACTGATGTGAGGTGAACTTCCAAGGTTGTGGCTGGACTCAAACCTGTGTCTGCTTAGTTCTAGTCCAGGACCTTAACAACCCTGGCTCAGTATTTAAAATAAATAATACCCTGTGAACTTGAGACCACATGAACAGTACCTTTGTGTTAAGCAGATTGCCTCGAAAACCTTTCAGAGGCTCCTTCCACTTAAATACACCTTTGACCCCTAAACAAGAAACCGTGGTGTTGTGCTGCTGTGAGGAGCTTGACAAGTGCCTCACCTTTATGTGCAGAAGGTGGCTAGGGCTCGTCCAACTGGCCAAAGCATGAGGTAGTTCTGGCCATGTCCTTTCTTTATTCTGTCATTGTGCTTATTGGTCACTGCAAGAAAAAAAAAGTAAGTCACAAACAGGCTGTCTATTCACAGCTTGGCAAAGATGCTTTTCACAACACCTGGAAAATAAATGTGGGGATGATGGCCAAGTACCACAATGCCTTTACTTCAGGAGGGAAGGGCAACCCTCCAAAGGGGAAGAGAATGGTGATGCTGTGATTTCCACCAGTGGAAACTGAGTTTGCAGTGGTTCCTCTAAACCAGTGATGGGCTCAGTGTGTCAAAAATTCAGAAAATTCAGAAAATGCCTGACTTGACTCTGCTGGGATGTCCCTCCGTCCCTCCCTTCCTCCCTTCCTTTCTTCTTTCCATGCCATTGACAAGAAACTCTTATATGTTCATTTATTTGTGGTGCTATATATTATATAAAGATGTATGGTGCTATATATTAAGAAATGTCAAATAATTACAAAAAATAAAATGTGAGTAAAACAAACTCATTTTCAGAGGCCATGCAAAAGCAGACCACATTCTCACATGGCTTCCGAAAATCACCTCAGAACAGGGTGTGCTTTTGAGAATAGCTGTGTTGGTGAATGCTAGCATGTCACTCAAAACATCAGCGTTGTAGGTTCGCCATCACTGCTCTAAGCTGATGATCTTCTGAAGATCAGTGGCAAAGGGTGTAAAGTGCGTTGAAAATCTGCCTGTGTTATGCAGATGGGTAAGAATGATACTGATCCTCAGCATGGAAGATATATTGTCTTTAAATAGAAGGTGTAATGCCTAAGGTGATATTTTAAAAGTATCAGTCACATATCCCCATCAGCTAAGGCTAGGCAGGTGATAACCAGGGAGAGAACCCTCTTCATGGCACTAGCTGTAGAAATTGTCCCTCATGGAAATTTGTCTCATATTGATGGAGTTACCTTTCTGATGCCAAGGAAGAATTTATTTTAAACAAAGCTTTCCAAAGTTTCCAGTTTGCTTTCTGTTTAACTATATAGTTGTTCAGATGTATATTCTTGTTCATTTCATATTTTAATATATTGTCTTGTTATTACTGTTGCTTTATGTGAATTATCCTAGAAATGTGTTTGGAGGGCAGTATTTAAAATTAAATGTATATTACTGATGTATATTTAAAATTAAATATCAAATTAAATGTATATTTAATTTGATAGATAATAAACAACATACAGTAATTATATAATGCTTAAAAAAACTGCTTTAAGAAGTGATTTCCCCAATGCCTAAAGGTAGATCAACAGTTTGTTTTTGTCAATATTAAGAATGCCTCTCTGATGAATTACAGAAACCTATTATCATAAGATCCTAGCATGTACTGAGGAACTATATAATTCATGCTGTCAGCTTTGCATCATTTTTTACTAGGTCAATTCACTGTTTCCTTAGAAGAAACAGTTCCTTTGAAATCTCTCATGTTTCCAAATTTTACTAAAACAAATGTTGATCTAGTCCCCTTTATCTTTTTTTGTTTAGGTGGAGTAATTATAATCCACCCCTTCTGATTCATTCTTCAAGAAGATGGGAAATTCTTATGCGGGGCAACTTAATTCAACACGTTTTGAAGAAGTGTTGCATAATTCTATTGAAGCTTCTCTCCGATCCACTAATTTAGTCCCAAGGCCCATTTTTTCACAGCTATACTTAGAAGCCGAGCGGCAACTCTCGTCTCTAGAAGGTAAGAAGTGCTCCTTTAGAAATATTTGTAGATCGAAGAATTTTATGAGGAGTGGGATAAGTGGTATAACTGGTTAGAACAGAGAAACAAAAATGTATAGGAATAAATGTAAATACCTGTAGGAGACACATGACACAGTACTGTTAAAAATGTTTATTGTTATGTAAATTGAAAATAAAAATATTAAAATTAAAAATATATATTTGTAGATTTGTATGAAGCCTGCAAATGTCATTGTTCAGAGTCTTTGAAATATGTCAGGGAGAAAGAATTATATTTCTACATCTAGACCAGGGGTGTCAAACTCAAAGCATGGGGCCAGATCTGGCCCACGGGGTGCTTTGCTAGAAACAGCAGTGCCTGTGCCAACAAAAATGGAGTTTGAGAGGGGCGCAGGCAGAGGGTTGCAGGAGGCTGTCACAGCTGAAAACTGAGCTCGGGAGCCTGTTTTCAGTGGCAGAGCACTTGGGCCATCACAGGTGCTCCTGATACGAGGATGTCAAGCTGGTTATGCCCACCCCGGCCTCCCAAGGTCAACCACAACCCTGATGCGGCCCTCAGTGAAATCAAGTTTGACATCCCTGATCTAGACCTTTCCAACTACCTAAAAACTACTACTTAAAAAAAAACAACCCTCCCACAAATTTAACTGGGACTCGCACTCTATTGAGTGTATATCAGCTTGCAGCTTCTTGAAATTTGTAAATTTGATTTAGTATAGTGAACTGGAAAGAAATATTGCATTTGTGACTCGGATCCCAGCTGTGCAATGGTAAAAATGAGCATAATTGGAACAAACAGGATTTAATACAATGACATAAATTGCAAATTACAAACTCACCAATCAGTATTTCAAACAGCAATTATTTTGGTGATGAATTAATATTTATTGAAAGTCGACAGTATTCTAACATTTAAACAGCATTTTTATACTTCCTCACTTTGAACAACAATATTGGGTTCTGGTTAAAGTTCAACCTGTGAACTTCAGAAACATTAGAATAGCCTAAAGTATCAGAAAATATACCATTTTATTTTATCTTAATAGACAACATTTTTATATAATATTTTGGGTCTTGTTATTTTCTTGTATTGCTTCCTGGGAAGTGAAAATCTTAAGGTACAATGTTCCTTTTCCCAAGCAAATTCACTGATTTTTTTTTTCAGAACACACCCATTTCTTAATAAACTTTAGAATCTCCTACAGTTCTGATCATCACTATGGAAATGCTTCCTTTAATTCATTTCTGTTTTCCTTTACCAGTTTAGGAAGTATTTCCTTATGTCCGTTTGGCATGTGCCTATGATCTTCCAAATTACTGAAAGAATAAGTAGTACCCTTGTTTTAGCATCTACTTATTTGTTTTGGGTATTCTCAGCGTGGAATACCTGTGATCTTGGAATTTTGCCCCAACATTAAACTAAAATAAATTGTGATGTCAAGTGGGAAAAGGCTATTTCTGCAATTGTTCCAAGATGGTGGGTCCTTCCAAGATGGTCCTTTCATATGTGTGTGATAATCATTTGTTCGTTCATTCGTTCATTCGTTCGTTCGTTCGTTCATTCATTTTATCTGTTCAGTTTTCTTATCATTGAATCAAAACAGACTCAGAGCAGTTTACACAATAGTCAACACTAAAAAATTCATTAAAATATCCATGGTACATATAACAAAAATTAAAATTATATAAAATATTTATGGAGTCACAAATCTGCTCCTGTCAAAACTTTTAAAATCTACAGAAAACAAAAAAATCTTGGCAGCAGTATGAAAGTGGTTTGTCACTGCATTCTTCTGGATGTTCTTTAGGTAGCCCAGTCTAGCCTGTTTCCCAGGAATTAAAACAAACAAACAAACAAAAAAACAAACAAACAGTGTCTTGGGGTCTTCCACCTAAGTACTTACTAGGCCTGACCCTACTTAACTTAGAAGCTCAGACAAGCAAATTAAGTATCAAGTTCTTATTGGATGAATCAAACACCTGGAAAAAGTCATTAGGAAACATGATTTTCTTTCATGGTCTGTAGGATAAATGAAATTCCTCTTATATTGATTCAAATAAAATTTTTCTTAGGTGCCTAATTCTGGCTTAGCATGCTAAATATGCAATAGGAGAAATGCTAAATATTATCTGGGATTTTACCATATGATCATTTTGTAACCATCATGACTTCCAGTTTATTTATATGCCCAATTCAAAGTGCTGGCTTTAATAGTAAAAGCTCTTAGTGTTTGAGACTGCGACTTGAAAAGATGCTTTTCTCTATAAATACCCATATGGACTTGAGATTATTCCCAGAAGCCCTTATTGATATGCCTTCATAATTCCCAGTAAGATTACTAGGAAAAGGATCTTGACATTTCAGTTGTGCAACCTTTACCTAGGTAGGTGAATTAATAAAAATACATTTGTTTCATTGTTTTCCCTTGTTAACCTGAGGAATGACTACTATATATTGATTTTATTTTCTCCTGCTCAAGTATCCACACAATTTTTTTTTTGCATCAGTGACTTATCCATAATTAAAGAACGTTGCATACAATTATTAGAAAACTTATTTGATTTATAATGATTGATATCTATTTTCTGGGTTTTACCTGGAGAGAGTTCACTCCTGAATGTTTGTTACTCAATCACTGAAGCTTTCTTCCATGTGTGAAGCATCTGTTAGGGTTTGTAAGTTGTCCCAGGGGTCTATATAGCTATGGAGGTTCTGTGGTGTTTTGAGTGATGTATGAATCAGGTGATACGATTGCTGCACATTGATCCTGTCTGTAAACTTGTACAGATTGCTCTCAAAATGTACATCCCATGTACGCACGTTGTGCATTTTATTAATGTTCCCAGTGTGCCATAACATCTGAAATTCCTTTTCAGTTTGATCTTCCATAATCAAGTGCCCTCAAAATATATAGGTCTGCAGTTTTCATTGATTCCAGCCGGTATATATATGTATAATTCTGCATTTTTGGAAGATATTAGACTAGAAAATAGCAATAGCACTTAGACTTATACAGTATACTGCTTCACAGTGCTTTACAACCCTAACTAAGTGGTTTACAGTGTCAGCATATTGCCCCCAACAATCTGGGTCCTCATTTTCCCGATCTCAGAATGTTGAGTTTACTCATGAAATGAATAGAAATGCATATCTCTATCTCTATCTATCTCTATCTATCTCTATCCCTATCTAATCTGTATTTCCAAAGCTGTCTTATCTTGTCCCGTCCGTCTATCTATCTATCTATCTATCTATCTATCTATCTATCTATCTATCTATGTCTCTCTCTCACACACACACAAATAAACAACGGCTGTAAGTATGAAACAGCTGTTACTTATAAAGTTATCTTGCTTGCTGAGCCTAAAGTGCAATTTATCTGAGTTCCAGTGATAGTGCTTGTGATCTCTTTAGCAGGCAATAGGGTAGATAATGAGGAAGAGGAGGAGGAGGAAGATGATGAGGATGATGAAGGTTCAGAAACAAGTAGCCCTCCTGTTACTTATCAGATGAAACCACCACCTGAAGGTTGTTGCACTACCGATGGTAAGACATTAATGTTGTTTGGATGGTTAATTTACAGGCATGCAATAGACCAGCATTCCCCAACCATCACTTCTAGGGCCTGGTCCCAAATGGGCTGCAGCCTGGTATCAGGCCGTAGGCCGGGAGTTGGGGATTCCTGTTATAGACAGTTAAGATATATTTTTCTTATATCAGCAACATGGACTTATTTCTTTAGCATAAAATGGAACCAAATTGTAAAATCCAGCCAGAGCTCGATTTTACATGTAAAAATACACAATGAGTCCCTTTCACTGTTTCCATAAAATGTAAGACCTGGTTTTAAGTTTTATTATGCTGTTGGTAAAATTTGAATACTGCAGCATCCAAAGTGGCACATATGCTTTCTGTACACCAATTACCATATTATTTTAAAATATATATAGCAAAATAGATAGTGGATCTATTATAAGCTGATCTTTTTCCTACATTCCAATTTTTTCCATTGTGAGGGAGTACTTTCATTACTGTCTTAGTTTTCACATAGCAGGGTGTGTACTTTTTAAATGGTGGACCAGTCATTAAGGAGGTCAGACTCAAATTTACCATTTCAATAAAACTTATCCTTAATCAAAACCCTTTATATATATTATGTCCACATATTTTATATCTTTTATTTATACACAATATGTGAAAATGTATATATTAAAAAGTCATGGGATTTGAAAAATAGAATTTAGATCAAGTTTAATATATAATCCATCTCCTCCCACATATTTGTCATGCCAGTTCTAAAAATGTTTTGTTAAATTATTGATTACAATCAAAATTCTTTTAACTTGTAAATTAAAAATATTGAGGTATAAGGAAAGAAGAATGTATATTGGCAGAATATATTCTAGATCATCTGTAAATGGCACATTCAGAGAAAGCATACATCCAAGATTAAAAATTGAGTCAGTTCCCATGATAGATTTTAAGATCAAGTTTAGTGAATGACTGTATGCTAATATTGTTTGATATGAAGCTCTTTATATTGATCAACTATGTTATTTTTTTTAACCTGGAGATTATTTG